>JMRQ01005155.1:0-71622 GCA_000688715.1 Glossina pallidipes
GGAATAAATAAATAAATAAATGTCATCAATTGTTAACGAAATCTTATACAATTTTCTTGTCACACGCGATTTGCGATTATTTTTAAGCTGAATCCGTTCAATTAAGAAAAAATTCGGTTCAATTTCTATGTTTAGTATTTAAAGAATTCCAATTACAGATAAATAAATATTCATATGTATTCATATGTATTTTTCGGACTATAAGACGGAAGTTTTTGCACAGAAAAATGGACTCAAATTGTGGGTGCGTTTTATGGTCCGAAGGTAACGTTAAAATATTTTTTCAATAGATCGTGTGCAAATTTGAGGTAATAGAAGAACGCCGGGGCAAATTGAAAAATCGACCCGATATTCTTCTGGCATGCTTACTTTTCTAGCAGTGTATTTATGTATATGTATTGTGTAAATACAATGGAAACCCCATTTCATTTGTTGCATAAAAATGGATTGGTTTTGTGTGTGTAAGCTTCAAAAAAACTGAATAAATGAAATTTTTATATCAGCAAGAAGTTTTTATTACTTTTTGAGTATTGAAGAAAAAACTATAATTTTCGAAGTTTTCTGATTTCGAACTCCTGGGAACTCCCGCAAATTTGCAAACTCAGAAGGAGTTATGCGGCTTTTGTAGAAAGAATAGCATAAGCGAAAGCTTTAATCGAACGTCGCTTCTTTACGAATATTTCTGTGTCCTTTTCCTCACTCGTCTTTATCGACGTCAATCCAATAATATTTGAAGTCGATTGTATTTGCGTCGATTTGAAGTCGATTTTCAGCGACTACCGGTATTGCACTTCATCTCAATGTTGATCAATCAATTGTCTGAAAAACCATTTTTCTTTCTCAGCCAATACTGATGTTGATCAAGCCAATGAAACTCTGCGGGCAATTTCGCAATAACAGAAGTGAAACATAACATCGGCATTGGGAGATCTATTGTTTTATAAACGGTTCTAATAATGCAAATAAAAAAAGAAAGAAATTTTAATCGGTCTGAAACGAAGAAAATTTTCTAAACCTGCCCCCTACGGGATAAAATTAAATTGGAATTGATTAACGAACTACAAACTGGGCTGAGCTGATTCCGAAATGATTCTTATTTCAAGTGAAGATTATGTACAGTTAATAAGGGCCCAAGAGGGCTTATGATTCAAGCGGTTTCAATTTAGGTTACTTCAAGAAAGATAGTCTTATTCAAGGGGAGTCTGTTTAATTTAACAAGAATAAAATCCAGCCATAATTGAGTAGTAAGAGAAAGCACCCATTATCTCAAAGGTATGCAATCAACCCGAGTCAGCAGCAATATCCATAAATTTTTTTATTCACCTTCAATAAAATCCGTGTTAAGAGTCTGGAAGGTTGAAGCGATAGCTCCCCATTATATACAAAACATTTTGTGTCGAGTCTTTTCAAAATAGTTTTTGTACAAAAATCTTTCTTAGAAATAACGTTTGTACTTGGGCCATTTTGTTTTCAATGCAGAGCTGTCGGATCAATTCGAGAACAAAAACCCAAATTTCGCTTTTATACCTTAAGTCCTCGAAACCCAACGGTAAGTTAAACATTAAATCGGTCAAAATGACTCGGAATCTCGAACAAATCAGGAGTGTGTAGACCTAATAGAATTTCTTAATTCTAAGAATTAAAAAGGACATGCTTTGGTAGTAGGTACAAAAATTAATATTTATGCATAAATTCCTTTGTAGAGCCTGCCATAGCTAATAAACGATAAATGTAGCAATTACGTTTCTGTCCTAAACGAAACATCCGAAATACATTTTGCTGATCATTTGAAGGATTCCACGACGTATCAGGCATAATCACCTGGTTGACGCCTATTAAATTGATACATTGGCCACCAACTTTGGCCGAAATCAAAAAATACTCGCGCTCGTTTATTGAAAACGTTATTGAAGACGTTAATCATTGCATGACGAATGGTTTTCGGTGCTTTGCCATCTAATCTGTAATAGTCTTCGCCCAATACCCATTGTGAATTCGGATTGACATCTGTGAGTATGCAATTAAATAAATTTTCAAGTTAAAATATTCTCGTACATCTATTTTAATAGAGAAACTTACTTAATTCCTTTAAAACTTGAGGATCTTTTTCAGTAATTTTCTTAAAGAAAGGCTCTACTATATTCAAAACAGCCACAAATGCTGAAAATATTAAACTGCAAGTATGTGTTTAAGAAATTGTTCATAACATTATTTTTGTTGTGCTTCTCGTACCATTTTTCACTTTTTTCCTCACGCTTTGTATAATATTGAACACGGTCCGTAGTTTACTGCTGGCCCTTATCGATTCTAAATCTTTTTCACTTAATAAATGCCTCCGCCAATCATTAATTACTGGCATTTGACCTGTTTGGCTATCATATATGTCATCGGGTTGGTCATCGTCAGATTGATGTTTAATTTTTAAATCTTCCTCTCGATCCTTCTTATTACCGATTCTAAATCTTTTTCACTTAATAAATGCCTCCGCCAATCATTAATTACTGGCATTTGACCTGTTTGGCTATCATATATGTCATCGGGTTGGTCATCGTCAGATTGATGTTTAATTTTTAAATCTTCCTCTCGATCCTTCTTATTCTTTTGCTGTACAAATTTAAAAGAAATATAAGAAAAGTTTTTAAAACAATATTTTTGAAGAAAGCTAAGTTTACATTAACTGCATCTTTCCGTCTCTGCATTTCTCTGCATCTCTTTTAACACCTTGGGATGAGCCCAAATCTACAAATAACGTTTATTAGAAAAGCATTGAGAAAGAGACATTTTCTACAAATAGTAATATCTAAGATGTTCATAAAATCTCATTAAAATGATTTGAATGGATATGCAGGAAATCCCGAAATATACAAGCACATGAGCACTTTAAGTTCACGTCGAGTAAAACTTGGAAAGATTTAATTTTATATGAAATTGAAATATTTTCGAGATGATTGAAAACGTCTCGCAAGACCTTGAAAACGACAGAACATGTTAAGTCGGATAACGTGATTGATGGTCGCGGAACTTAAAAATCTCCAGATCTGCGGTAAAAAGAAATAAAATGATCATGGGTTTTTGCTTATGTAACGTGCAATTTTTTTCGCATGGGCAGACGTGATTCTTTGCCACTTGAGATTAAAGCTCTTTTAGATGATTGCGTGATTAAAATATTTCGTTACATGTTAAATATAAATGCAAATAAAGCGCATGCATATGTTTTTGCAAGTGGTGGTTTCATAAAACGCGTTACTTGCGGTCCAGAGACTGTGCTAGAATGTGAAGGCAGTATTCCAACCGATTTAATGGATCAACATTATTCCTTTGTTAAAGGCACGGAGCGTGCTAGTAGAAGAGGCATTCTTACTTTTACTAACAAAGCATGCTAAGAGGATGTCATCAAAAAAATGCCCTCACACATTTTCGAAGCTATAACATAAATAAATACTAAATAAATAAATAATAATAATGTGTACAAAAACGAATCAGATGTCACTTTAAGTGTAAACCCATAATCTTATAGCAGTAAAAGCTCAAATCAAAAGTTGAAATTTGACATACAAGTGGTGTAGGGTATAAACGGCTGTTTAAGAGCCGTATCTAAATAGAGAAAAAGACGGCTGTGTTTCCTTGGGTATAAGGTTTGAAATCGTTCCAGATAATATTTATTTTTTATTTATTTATTTTATGGGTTTTTGAAACTTATTCCCAATTCACTGATTTGTAAAGCTAGTTTATACCCAATTATAACGATAATAGCAAATAAAAAAAGCCTTAATTTAGTTACTATTTATAACGGTTTATTCTCGAACAATATAAGCTTAATAACAATGACAAAGCAATTAATCTTTTCAGATTTAACTGCTTACAGAATGTAAAAGTTACATATTTAGTATGGGAGATCGATCCACAGTGAGGTTGTAGTTTTTGCAAAATCCTAAATTACAAAACTTTTTTTTTTTATTCCTTTTACGGACTGTTACGAAAGAGATTACAAAATATAAAATAGCAAATGCTGCGCTACAGCGATGAATATCTTAAAATATGATCCGTTGTGCAAACCTAAAATAGTTTTATGTTATAAAGCTTTAAAAATACACATCAAATGAAAGAAAATTAAGGGCAATATTGAGTCTGATAACGGCGAATTGCATTTAGCAATTAATTATTGATCTCTTGAGAACTGGCGACACATATACAGATACTATTAGTTACTTAACAGCGGCTCCTGATCGCTGGCGTATTCATTCGTACTACCAGCATTGTCTCCAGCATTTGTTAAAGTTGCAGCCGCAGCGCTGTGCACAAAAAAGTAAATAAATAAAAGCAAAAAATAAAGAATTTATAAACATAAGTTTATTCAATATAAGTACTTTTAATATGATATGTTTAAAATTTGACATACGTTGCGTTTGCGTATTCAACCCTCTGGGCAGGTGTCATGTTGAGATTTCCTTTAGTTTTACGATCGTAAGCATATATTACAGTAGTGGCGAGAAAGGCAACTAAATATTTGAAATAAGTTTTCGACGGAGTATGTACTATAAGTTGAGGATACTTACTTGTCAGCCAACCTAAATAAAATAATTCCAGCCATATATAATCGCCATGGCTTTTATCGACAATTAAGCCAGACAATATTGTTACAACAGCTAAACCTAAATTTTGTACAGATTGGCAGCTAAAATAAAAAGAGAATAATCAATGAGCACGTACTAGAACAATATTTTACACTTACAATCCATAAGCGGTGCCTAGCTGATATTCCGGTATAATTAAAGCTACTAAGGGCCATAGGCTAGCGGCTAGCATCGAATACGAAAGCCCCATGAGAGTCATACCCACGTATGGATTCAGCATTGTAAAGGCCAATAGCGAGTGAGCGCCCATAGTTGCAGAGGTGGCTACAAATATCCAGCCTACATTGCGGCCAGTCTTATCAATAATAAAACCAAATAAAGGAGATGCAATCGCAGATATCAAATATAGAATGGAGTTAACACTATTGGCTTCCTCAGGCGACAAATGGAATTTTTCCATAAAAAATCCTCTGAAGTGGCAATAATAAATAAAACTCAATCATTGCAGAACGCACACGTGTGCCAACTTACTTGCCCAATGCAATAAAAGGAAAAACGCATACATAATAGGCTACACAAATAACAGATACCATCCAGAACGTTATTTTAAATGTGGTGATATCACTTAGCTTAGCTATTTCGCCGCCGGGATTAAGATTGCGATGCAATATGCGTTCAGCTCGTTTATCCATCCATCCTTAGACGTTATTTATGTTAATGAAATTCAAAATTTTATACACACTTTCACACACTTACCTAATATTAAAGCACATAATAGCGACAAAACACATGTGCCTGCTGCTAAAAGTAACACAACCCCGATCGTATTATGCGGATAATAAGTTTTTACATAATTATATATGGGCTGCATAACCCAGAAATTTACGGTGCTGCCCAAACGTGCTACGGACAATTGCAAACCGAACACCATATTAAGTTCTTTACCTTTGAACCATAGCACGGCATAATTATTTTGAGCCACCGCTAGAGACTCTGCTCCGATACCAAATATAAAACGGCCTACGATCATAAGCCAAAACGTCTTCAGAATTCCACCGCTAGCAAAGAGTAATTGCCCGACGAGTAAAATAAATAAATAGATGACAGTCCCTAAACGTATGCCAAACACGCGATCAATTAGGAAGCCACCCAAGAAACATAGCACAACATTAGGCCATGAATATATTGAATAAATTAATGTGAACTGCGTCGTAGTGATGTTTAATTCTTTTTTAAAAACGTCTTGCAAAGCGCCGGGATTATCATAGCAGAAATATGAACCTATAAATAAGATAAATATCAAAATGTTAGCGAATATGAAAAATTATTTTCTTGAAATCGTTTCAGTTACTAGAAAGGCATTTTTCTTACCTTCCCTTTATAGCTTGAATCGCACTAAAAGTTTTTAGTCTAAAGAAATTAATCTTTTTGAAGTACATTTTTCTTTTTGATTTAATAAAGTGTTTTTATATCCACCACACCAAAGGATGGAGGTATACTCAGTTTATCTTGATGTTTATAATATCCAAAAGGAAGACAGAGACTTTATAAAGTCCATATACTACTTTTGATCAGAGTGAAATTCTGAACCGATTAAGCTGTCTGTTTGCCTGTGTGTCTGTAAAGTGCGTTGTTGACGCTCTGCTGGAGGCTAAAACGAATATATCGACTTCAAATTTGGTAGAACCATTGGAAGCTTCCGCACGTAGATTGGTATTGAAATTAGGCCAAATCGGTTAGAAGCGAAGCGTAAAGTAAACGCAACTACCTTTTTCCAATCAAAATTTTTGCGGTTTTGTTCTTTACTTAGAAATTATGAAAGATAGAGGGCTGAAACTTTCTACATTTACTCTACGGAAAACTACTATTTATGTGTAAAATTGGAAACGTCAGCCAAGCCCACACAAATTTATAAGTGGTTAAATTTTCTTTTTTTATTATATTTGAGGTTTTCTGCTTATTAATAGCAAGCTAGACAAGACAGAACGTTATATTATCTGCCTAAAAATTCGCTGATTCTAAAATAAATTCGTTCACCATGACGTGATGGGTTAATTTTTTCTTAATAATGCTATCGATATGGGTATCAAATAAAAGGACTTAAAGACTAGAATGCGACAAGGTAAGTGTGTCAACTCTAAATTAATTATGGTGGGCGTCACGACATAGTGGATTAATCGTTCCTAACAATACCTTTTATTGAATAATATTTAATCCCACCGATTTTTTTTGTAACCATAAATAAAAGCATGGTAAAGGTTGCAATGCGACATACGGCCACGGCCGAATCTAATTTTCTTAATTGTTTCTTTTCGATTCATTTAAAGCTTGCCCTTGAATAATTTTTTAATTTTCGAAATATACCTCAGACACGTAACTTCAGAAATAAATAAACTTTCAGGGTAGTAGATAAGCACTATAAGACAAATGACACAAATAATAATTCTATATCTTCCATCTGAAAAATAACACTTGAAAATGGTAACGCAAATTTAAATACTTTCACTTCTGTGCATGCATTTTATAGTATACGAGATCGTTATCGTAAGAACAAATTTTGGCAACCCTGCACGCGCGTTGTAGTCGCGTTTTAATTCTTTGCAAGAAATATTTCAATTTCTTAGTGTATTTCCTAGTTTTTTTTTGCTTTATTCGAGTCTAAAGTATAAAAATCTTTAAAAGAATAGAGTGTGTAATGGAATTTATATCAAATATATTAATCTTTTACGTGAAATTCAATTTAGTTTTGTGGAATCAACAATTGGAGCTCTTGGTAGAAGTCTCTCTTTTTTCTGTTAATCATTGTTTACAGTTTGTTTTGCTTTCACTCTATATTTACAGTGTCAACGAAAGGGCGTTTAATTTGCCAGCAATTTTTGTGTCGTGGAATCTTTCAGTTTTTTGTTCTCTTTTTTCTTTACAATCTCCTTCTGTCGTGTTTCACTGGACATGGATTGTTTATTTACACCACGTCGTGTGAAAACAGGCCCGGAATCTGAACGATTCATCCCGTGCTGGCTCTGCGAACGTTTTTGTCATGCAAAGTGTGCTGATATTAATGGCCGTGTAGCAGATGCAGTCCTGGATCTCTCAAAACAATTACCATGGTCATGTCCTGATTGCAGGAAGCGGGACATTGATTTCTATAAACTCTTCACAGAGAGGAGAAATAGTTTCTCAGATCTGAGCAAAAATTTCAAAGTTGAATTTATTGCCATTCGAGCGAAAATTCCTAATAAACAGCTACACCTACTTCTTCCTATATATTGTATACTAGCTTTTAAAATAATTAGTATAAGATTTACTATTAAGATTTACTTGAATTCGACTGTTAATTTGGTTTAGTTGTATTTCATGTGTAAGTAAATAAATAAATAAATAAATAAACCCCTTGATCCACTCTCGAAACATTTTTTTTGCCACCCTGATATACAAGAATGCCGAGAGTATGTTGCCTGTTCCCCTGTTCCCCTGTCTTTGCCTCATAAAATGTCGGGAAAGTTACAAAGAGTAAATCAGAATGTTATGCACACGAAAATTATGCGGGAATTCTTGATATCTAACGATGGATTAAATCGGCCTAGTTGTCGATGGTATCTTTTGATACATTGACCTCTTAGAACACCATAGGAAATATCAAGTTTTAATTCAAAATCTGTTTTGATTGTCTGTAAGATTCCAAATTCATTTTTTTGCTTTTGAAATTTCTTTCACAACAACGAACCAAGGTGCAGATATGCTGAAGTCGACCAAAAATATATACAATTTATGGCATGTTTGATATGTACTAGAGGGATTTACGAAAAAAGGACAATCCTAGCATATTCTCCGTGAATCCATTCATGGTCTATAAATAAAAGAAATTTTAATTGTTCTTGCCAATATGTTAGAAAATAAGCGCATATTAATCATTGTATAATTTACAGGTGGGCATAAAGAAAGTCAATCGCTACCTTACATAGGTTTCATATTTTTTGTGGGAGCCGTAAGATGAATTTCTCTTCTCTTTCTTCTCTCAGGATAATGTTCCTTTTCTTTCGATAATTTTGATCGCTTTCTGAAAACCAAACTCATCCTCCGCATAACATATTTGAACCAATTTGGTCCAATGCCATATCATTGTTATAATATTCTAAAGAAATCAAAATTCCACAACTGTCAACTTTAAATGCTTCCAGCGCTTGGATGCTCCTTTTGCAAGCACTAAACACAAGTACTTCTTAAGGCCCTGTTAACACGGATATATACTTATTCACAAATGAGTGCTAATTTACAATATATTTCCATCATCGCTTAACTACATATATATATATATATATATATATATATATATGTATATATATGTTTGCATATATATGCGAGAAAGATCAGAAAATTTCATCTTTTGACGTCAATATGGAATTAAATATTTAACAAGCAACAGTCTTGAATGAAAGGTAGACCATATACAATAATGTGAAGTTGCGCACATCGTGGCAAAGTTCAGATTGACGTCGTGTAATGTTATCTGGGATAGATTGAAAGGGAATCGTCCATCATGAGTTGTTGTAACTTGGCAAATTCGGCTTTCAACAACTAATGCGATTGAAGCCCTAAATTGAGGAAAAGCGTTCAGAATTAATCAGTCGTCATCATCTTAATAGCTCGGCAAAAACCGAGATGGCTTAAGTTTGAAACATCTATCAAATCGTCCAAATCCAGCAAGCAGAAAATGAAAATTCAGATGTGCGTTTTCAAATTCCCAAAATTCTGCATTGATGCATCGGAAAGGTGGCATAACGCCGTCAAGCAAAATGGTACATAATTAAAATTTAAGAAAAATATGCGTTTTCTCCTCTTAATTGGGTAATGATCTTTATCTGGTTGTTCGCGATCTATAAAAATATATTCGATTAAAAATATTTTCGATTCGGTTATTCCTCTCTATTCTGTTTAGTCACTTTGTATATTGCATATATAAACAATCAAACAAATTCTATTAGACCAAGATGCCGATTAATAAATATTGCATATACACACAAACAAATTCTATTAGACCAAGATGGAGCGCTAATTCTATTAGACCAAGATGCTTGTACATGCAATGCGAAGTTTTTGTTTTAATAAACTTAGAGCTGCATCTTGGTCTAATAGAATTAGCGCTCCATCTTGGTCTAATAGAATTTGTTTGTGTGTATATGCAATATTTATTAATTTTTGTATGCAGATATGGCTGTGCATTAATATATATACATACATTTGCATAGATCCTTTTCACACTTTTTTATGTATTAGATGAAAGAATTCGACTATAAAATCAAGTATTTTACAAACCTTTATTTATGAAATCGTAACAAATGTTTATACGACGGAAAGCTATGCGACACACTCTTCTGTGGAACGGTTGTAAAGAAGAAGTACCAACAACGTAAACTATTTTTAATGATGTTGATGGAAAGAATATCATCAATTTTATCACTTTAGCTCATCGATTCCACTATCTCGAGCTAATATATGCTACTACTTGTCCGATATCTACTTCTATTCTTCCCTATGAAAAAGTTTTGCTTTTGGAAAATATATTCTATCTGTCTGGCCGTGCAATAATAAACGTAATCCTCTAGACAGCGCATTTTGGATGGCAGGTTGTATTCTTCTTTTTTATTAACAAACAGCACAGTTTGCAAATGCAGCTTACGCAGCCAAAAACCTAAGCTTTCCTATGCGCGTTTCTTTTTTCATCATTACCTAATTACTAATGATAGTGTTTATGATGATTCATCAAAACTGAACGCAATAATAAGAGCACCGCACTTTTAGAAACATTAAAAATGATAACGAACTTATACAGAATTTTTATTCGTTTTCTTTGCTAGCATTACTATAAAATAAGGCATATACTGTGTAATAAAGAATACACTTTAACTTTATTACTATCTGCACGCCTTTACTCTTTATCGAGATGTTAATAAAACCATTTACTGTGCAGTAAAAATTTCTACATAAGTTATTACATATTCATGGGGTTTGCAGGCTTTCAACTTAGCTTCCATCAAGATTTAAATAATCTCATTGTCCTCATCAATGCCTCATCATATCGCTGGACGAAATGTTCCGTGAAACGTTCTTCCTCATCATCATTTTTGTACAGAGTCACCCAAGTAAATTTTATCAATTAAAAGTCTATTTAGCAGAATATTATAGTTTAAGATGCACAATATCCAAAATTCATATTTCACATCATTCTGCAGCACCTGATAACTTTAAACAATGTGCTATTCTGATTTCGAAATTGATGTCTTTCACACAGAATTAGTAATTATTAGTGAATGTGTACGAATTTATCGCATTGAATAAACATTAAGGGAAGGATGGGAAGCTTGGATAACTAAGATTTAAGTGGTTTCTTGTTTGTTATTGAACTGGAATTTATCGAACGCATTTATAATTAGTTGCAATACGATGTAATAAAAAAAAAAAATAATAATAATAATAACATTATAATAACATTAATAATAGCAAATGTAGGCAAGCATTTTTGACACCCTGTATTAAAAATTCTTCAGCCGACAAAAAAAAGCAGAAAACGAGAATAGTCAAAAGATTAATTTGGCGGTAAATAACAATGACATCTCTTATCATTACTGCTCTGTTTTATTAATTAGTGTCTCTTTTTTACTTACCGAAACCCAGCAGGCACATAAAAATCAACGCCAAAAAACGATGGAGACTGCTTGTGGGATTACAGCAAGCTGAGGTACACCCGACAGGTTCAAAGTCCAACTCATTATCTTGAGGACCTCGTCGATTAGGTGTCTGAGCATTTTGTTCGTTCTCTATTATAGGTAAGCGATCATCGGCCATGTTTAATATTTTGTTGTTGGATACCTATAGGCGTAATATTCAAATAATGGCAATCGTTTTCAAGACTATCAACTTTACAATATTTCTTTCCACATTTATTATTAGGTTTATAAAAATGCTATTGTTCGTGTGCTTGAGAGCGTTGCGTTCTGTAATAAAAACGCATTCGTAGAAAACAACATCAATTTCTACGCTGATAGCGACGTTAAACGAGATTCCGTGCTTTGTGATATAAAAACAAACCAACAAAAATGTCAATCAGGCGTTAAATGTGGACCGCGTTTGTTGAGATCCGTTTTGCTTGTTACTCATTTGATTTGTCAAACTAGGATGACTTTGTTGATGTGGTCTTATCTTGGTGCTCGTATGACCAGGAAATTTCAAGTCTGCTTGTCCATCTAACGTAATTATTGCTTTTGTGGGGTAGATTTTTCTGTAATTGTTGAGTTTTCTTTGTCTTGCAATGACGATCGAATTAATAACGATAACCTAACTGCGTGCAATGACGAAATTGCCTGGAAATGAAAATAGAAACAAATTGAAATATTATCATGTTATGTACATTTCTAATGATAGGAAATTTGAGAGGAACAATCATCTACAACTTATATTTTAATAATAAAAAGATTTCTATTGGTGACTCATTCAAAAGTGTGTACGGAATATCGTACTTATGAGCAACACCATACATTGAGATGCGAACAAATTCTAAAAGAACAATAAGTGCAGAAAGTTAAAAATCATTAATTTTGGCAGTTTTCTATCTAGCGACAAAAAAGCGGTCTTTTAGAAGCTAAAAGACTTGCACTTGACTTTTTTCTCTGAATATTTAAAAACAAAGTGACGTTCCTATAAATCAAAATATATTGGCTTCTTTGGGAAGAAAGTAGTTATCCACATTTCGAAAACAAATACGAAAGCTTTAGTAGCTTCATAAACGAAATGACATACAGATATATATATGTACATATGCATATATGGATTTAAAGCCGCATGCAGACTTTAAAGAAATACTCCCTTAACCTTTCCTTTAAATCCTATCTTTTCCGATATCTGAGAATTTATGCGCACACTCACACGAATATATATATATATATATATATATGTATGCATTATGTATAGATAGATGTATGCATTATGTATAATTGAAAGATCAACATAGCTATGTAAGTGATGCGTTTGTAATATTTATCGTTTCTCAGAAACCGTCCGTTGCTCTTATCTTCAATTCTATACCGGCCTTTGTAATTTAATGTAAAATATCTACATAGTTTGTACATGACCTCAGGTAGCTTTATAGAACTTTACAGCGGCATAACTCTTTTAAAGTGAACCGAGCCTTTCGGTAATCCGAAGTCCGAGTGAATTAGCATTCGGTTCTGCAGCCTTTTAACTTACAATAGTACTATCCAAGTTGAACACATACCCAACAATAATTCCCAATTATCACTTGATCTACATTTATTTTTAAAAACTTTTAAGACTCGAGTTAATAGTTTTTGTAACGATACGTAATTCTAATTTTTGCCAAATTTTTTGTAAAAAACAAGCCTTTTAAACCATGACAACGTTTGTGGCAGTTCTAAAATATCTGCGATCCTTTTCTCGAGTGCTACCTCACACATAGCATCTTCAAATAAAAGTTGGGGGTAACCTTTCCATCGATTATCGATTGCCTACGTATGTTGCACTCATTAAACATTTAAGAAATCAACAAGTTTTTATCATTGTGCCTACATACACATATCAGTTTTAAAAGTAACACTGTAATTATTGCAATATACGGAGTATATATAATTTGCGTTCTTGATTTAAATCGCAGCACAAAGAAATTAGAAAGCAAACATTGCACACAAAGCGTACGATGCAAATAAAGAAAAATATTCGTCGATTATTTATGGTGAAAATTCATTCTCTTTTGTTTTGTCTTCAAAATATTTTTCATACTTACGAATGTTATTTTAGAGTTCTTACTTATACGTATAAAACCTATCTTCTCAGTTCAACACAACTATTTACAACATTTTTCAAAACAATACGAATCTATGGAATGTTTTCTCTTTTTATTATTTGTTTTTTTTTACTTCTTTTGTTTTTATTTTTTCTTGCGTGTTGCCAGAAGAAAAAAAATTTCATACGCATCTCTCCATTTACTGTTTCTTATAATAACTTTAATTTTATAATTTTAATTTAATTAATTTAATATAATTTTAATTTAATAATTTACGTGCAAACGGGTAAACCAAAACAAAAAATTTATTCGAAAATAAAAAGCTTTCTTTATTTTTATTTTATTTTATACATGATCGGCTATACTAGTTACAAGAAGAAATCCTAAACAAAAATTTATATAGAATGCAAGAGAAAGACGAAACTTTAGAAATCAAGAAACAAATCACTTCCATATAAGACAGTGCTATGGTAATAGAAAAAAGGAGTCCTAATAGAGTATTTTGACAATATTTGAGCGAATTCTGCAGTGGAAATTTTCAAATCTACTGTAATGGCATTTGCATTATTTTATAATTACACCCTTTAATTAAGAAAGAAAGGGGAGACAATAATCAATACCATCGCGCTGACTGTATTAAAATGTCAAGAGTAACATTTCTTAATTCTATCTTTAAAAAACACAGGAAATGACAGACAGAGTTGCTTGTTAAAGCATCAACTACTGCGTTGTACATCCAAAAATTTAATTAGTATAAATAATGTAATTCAATTGTCGCTTTTCAAACTAACAAGGGGGCATTAAAGAGTGTTCGAAATTAAAATTGACGGAGAAATTTTTTAGGTCACGATCGATTCAGTGATGAAGCTTAAGCCCGAATTAATTTTATATTTTCCTCCTTAAGCATTACGTTCATTTTTCCCCTTGCCTTGTTTTAGTCTCGACTAACAATTCAATGGTCGTGGGTTCAAATCTCAAGTGCGGTAAAGTTTTTAATAATAATAATAATAAAAATAAAGCCGAAAGTCTTAGATGCTAGTGCTATAAGTCTTAGAATTTATTCTCTGCCTAAATTTATATAATAATAATAATAATAATAATAATAATAATAATAATAATAATAATAATAATAAAAATTTAAAATTTTGCACGTTATTACCAGACGAAAATATCAATTTTTGTTAATAGGAATATCTTGCATGAGGTCTACTACACAGTAGTAAATCTGCTATAATTTCGAGTTTTTTTATGTTTACTAAGATAGCGCACCTGCTGTCCAAAATTGGGCCTTTAGTTTTTAATGCAGCGATTGTTGTTAAAAGTAAAACCACATGGCTATAATAGAATGGGAATTAGATGTGCAGAAGATGCTCAGATGGCATCGCATGGAATCTTTGCCGGCATTTTCAAATCAAATATTCTACATGCTTTGCCTCATATTATACTGCACTTATATTTGTCATAACATATCAAAATTCAACCCTCGGTACGGTGCAAATGGGTACTCGTAGGCGAATACTTATGCTGGAAGTAAAGACGTGATCTAAATAAAAGTTAATTGTTTTATCAAAACTTTATTATTCCTCACGTATTTTCGTCGTATAATATCCATATATTCATTGTGGGAAGGAACCTTAGAAATGGGCCTTTGCGGTCCACCCTAGATTTATATGTCAAACAGCCATATTGGATCAATTTTCATTATAAAGCTGTACACATTCGGCCTTATTATCATATGAAAGCTTATTTTTTATATTAACTTCTACGTGGAAGCGGCCCAAAAACAGGTCAATTCTATTCAAGTTGTGCACATTTTTTTTGCACGCCAAGATATTATTTTTGCACCAACTATGGTCGAGAAATATTTTCATATATATACTTTTTCCAAAATGGAAGACATGATAGTACTAACGGTCTGATCCAATCCAAAACATATTAAATTTCATCATATTGTATTAAAAATTTCGATCAGTAAGTTGATCAAGTTATTAGACGAGTATATAAATGAACGGATGGCCCGACAAATTCAAATTGATTCATAAGACGACTCAGAATGATTCCGTGAGGGCATATCAAGTTAACCAATACACTCATGCCAGCCCAACTACTATACACTCTACATTGTCTTGCGCAATGTCATTTAAAGGCTTATTTTTATAAAAAAGGGTGCACATAAACTTTCCAAACTCGTTTTTTATGGTAGAATGCTATTTTTTACCAATTTTATCGAGAACTGTCTCAACTCTGAACCGGTATGGCACGGTTTGACTGAACAACAATTTTCAAACATCTTGTATCGATATGAATGGTTTAAGTCGTAAAAGCAATATATTTATCTACTTCCAAGAAAAAAGCCTCGAGTCATAAATGAGTGCACATTTCAATCTAAGGATAGCGGAACACCGAATCATAGTCGCCACTGCATTTCCTAGTTATGCGCAATTCGCGCGTAACGGTGAAAGCGTCTTCTAATGTAAATTTTACAAATGGTGAACATTCCAAACGTATCCACATTTGCGAATATTATCTGTCACGTGCCAAATTTCAATAACAATCACACAGGTGTTCAAAAGAAAGTGCCAGACAAACCCCTACAACCCATTTTAAATAACGTCCGTTTCTGACGCCGGCGTCATGATTCTAAATCGATTGGTTTAACTAAAGGTCGTCTATCTTTATACCCCTTAGATATTGCATACATAAGCGCAAGAAAAGCCGAGTTTAGTTTTACTGATGATGCTAAGGAGAAAAAGACGAGTTTTAAATTTATCGAAAATTATATATTTACATTATACATATTTATTAAGCCTTTAAAAATGTCTGGTATTTTTATGTTTTAGTAGGTGCCCTGTTAAGGTTTCCTTTGGTTTTGCGATCGTAAATATAAATTACAATGTTGGCGACGAAAGCAACTAAATATTGAGAACATGTGTTATATGGAAACTCAAAATATATGTTATAAATTAGCGATACTTACTCGTGAGCCAACCTAAATAGAATACTTCCAACCATACATAATCGCCATGACTTTTATCGACAATTAAACCAGACAATATTGTTACAACAGCTAAGCCCAAATTTTGTATTGATTGGCAACTAACGTAATAAGGAGAAAAAAGTAAGAAGGAAGTAAGGGTTAGAATAATATTTTGTACTTACAATCCATAAGCTGTCCCTAGTTGATACTCCGGTACAATTAAAGCTACTAAAGGCCATAGACTGGACGCCAGTATCGAGTAAGAAAGGCCCATGATAACCATACCCACATAGGGAGTTAACATTGTAAAGGTCAATAGCGAATGAGCGCCCATAGTCGACGAGATGGCTAGAAATATCCAATCCACGTTATGGCCGGTTTTATCAACAATAAAGCCAAATAAAGGAGATGCAACGGCGGATATCAAATATAGAATGGAGTTGACGTTGTTGGCTTCCTCGGGCGGTAGATTGAATTTTTCCATAAAAAACCCTCTAAAAAATATCGAAAAATATGAAATTCAAACATTATAGAGTAGATCCATTCCGGCATTCCAGCTTACTTGCCCAACGCTATAAAGGGAAAAATGCTGACATAATACGCTACACAAATTACAGATACCATCCAGAATGTTATTTTAAATGTGGTGATATCACTTAGCTTAGCTATTTCGCCGCCGGGATTAATATTGCGGTGCAATATGCGTTCAGCTCGTTTATCCATCCATCCTTAGAGGTGGTTTATATTATTGAAATTCAAAGTTGTATACATGCTTTTTACACACTTACCTAGTATTAGGGCACATAATAGGGAGAACACACAAGTGGTGGCTGACAGAAGCATCACAAAGCCGATCGCATTATCCGGATGATATTGCTTCACGTAATCGTATATGGGCTGCATAACCCAGAAATTTACGGTGCTGCCCAAACGTGCTACGGACAATTGCAAACCGAACACCATATTAAGTTCTTTACCTTTGAACCATAACACGGCATAATTGTTTTGAGCCACCGCTAGAGACTCTGCTCCGATACCAAATATAAAACGGCCAAGTATCATAAGCCAAAATGTTTCCAGAATGCCTCCGCCAGCAAAGACTAGTTGTCCGGCTAGCAAAATAACCAAATAAATAATGGTGCCTAACCGTACGCCAAAGACGCGATCAAGTAGGAACCCGCCCAAGAAACATAGCACAACATTAGGCCATGAATATATTGAATAAATTAATGTGAACTGTGTCGTAGTGATATTTAATTCATCTTTAAACACTTCTTGCAAAGCACCGGGATTATCGTAGCAAAAGTATGAACCTAAAAATAAATTGGAGATGAAAATGTTAGCAAACATGGAAACGCCTCTTTTCCTGACGTTTCGTTTCTTTTAGTTTTAGTTTAACTGGATTCAATTTAATTTAGCCAGTTCTCAGTTCAACTGCGAACCTCGGCTGTATTAGCCTGTTTAATATTGACAACAAACAACAATATTACTTACATTACAAAACTGATTTAGATTTATGCATAACTTAAGTTAGAGTTTCGTTTTCTTTTAAGCATTCATTTTTCCATTTCGCCTAAATTAAGAAAATAATTATGTTTCATGAACTTTACAATATATTTGTAAATCTTTTTTAGGGGAACGGTGTTGGATCGATAGAAAATGCCAGTTGCAGTTCGTTTAAAAGCAAAAAATTCCAATTGCAGTTCGTGTAAAAATAGAAAATGCCAGTTGTGTCATAAGATACCGAAATATATTTGTTCATAATATTCAATACACGTTGTATGGTGCATAATAGAAGGTGGTTTGATTTTTATTATGATGAATTGATTACTAACATTTTGATTCGAGTAACCGAATCGGAAAAGGAGAATAAATTATAATAATCATTAGTGTTTTTACAAGAAACATGAAAGGGAGTAAGTGCCAGTTTTCTCCATCAAATGTCTTACTGTGTAAATAAGATCGGACTGCGAATCTTTGGAGCACCTTTTGAAGATATAACACAGCTATTCTTAAAGATTTGTTGCTGTGGATCTACTGAACATGAAACCGTGTTGATATGCTTAAAAAATAGTATCAACTGAATGTAATAAACTTTTTGTTGCCAAGCCCTAAAAGCGCTTAGGTTGCACACTAAGCCTTATAGTTTTCTATAATGAGCATACAAGAACGTATCTTGCCTGAACCTGACGAGTAAGAATCCTCTAAGGATCCTAAGCCACATCGATTTTTTTATTTGGATAAAATTTCGTTGAAGAAAGTATTATACGACCGAGTGAAACAACTGCAGTCCGACTGTGCGAAGACGCTATTGGAGAACATTCTCTCAACAAACTTTGAAAAGACACAGCTTAGTTTTTCTTTTAGCATTCACCAACGCATAAAAACTTTTCCCATTCCTGCTGAAGTTGATACTCTTTCGTTGTAAGTAGGATGAGTAGCATGTTCTTCTCAGTATCACAAACTTGTTTCTCGCAATGGTATAGAAAGACAAATCTATTAGGGAGTCACGAAAATTAATTTTTGATTTTTTAACAAAAGAAAAGGTTTTTTTGGCTCCCCGCTATAGTTCCGAGTACACTCCTAGATCGAAAAGAAGTAAGAAAATTATAGTCAGGTAACCCCCCATTTCTTACGCCATTCCGGGTAATACAGTCAATCATTCGTTTTCGTAATAAAACACCAAAAAATTTTTAAGCATAGGGATACTTTTCATATTGGAGGTTGCTCAAAAAGTCAACTGGCGTGGCCCAAATTTAACGAACTTACGTTTTTTATCAAAGATTTACTATTTTTCGTCTGCTTCCGGCGTGAAAAGTCACGTTAGACCTTGGCGCCATAGAAGGCTTCTGTATGTGGTGGAGTCTAGGAAATAGAACAATGTGGACCAAACTCATTACAGTTAATTTACTATGGACTAACCATCATCACAAGACATGAAAAATGAGGCCTTTTTGGTCTAAAAGGACTTTAATATTTCATAATAACCTTACCATGAAATCCAAACAATAGACCTATCTACGTCAAATTTAGTACACTTAAGCTTTATATGACTTTACTCTTACGAACAAATTTGCATAACAAAACCATCGGAAACCGGATATTTTTGCAATATGAAGGCCATTTTTCATTAGCCTTTTTATACGGGATGGGATTCAAACAAGAGACTTGCGTGGTCCAAATTCGGTACGGCTAATTTTTACTCAATTTTTACTTATCAAATTATTACTACGCAATTTTCACCAAGAAATTATTGAAAATTACTTTTACCGAATAAATAATCAGCTTTCGAAGGAACGATAATAAAATAAGGCGCCCGAACTTGCCTTATCCGATCCATATATTTCATATCAATTTGCGCTGGCGAAATAATATTAGTCAGCGGGCTTTTGATGAAACTCTGAAACATGCAATATTTTTTCATAGAATGATTTTTCAAAACAAGGGGTTATATGGCCGGAGGCTGGTCGCAAGATGTCAACCTTCATACAGCTCATATTACCTGCCCTATCAGCTCAGTGTCCCAACTCTATTAATTACAGATCTATCTTTTTTGAGGAAACGACCGCGAAATCTGCAGACAATGTTTTTGCCGCAATTACAATTTTCACAATACGAAAAGCGCATACTTCGAACACGCTTTTTCAAATGACATTCGCGACTAAAGAATAATTATCAGTAAGCATTTAATTATCGAAAAAGCTCCTACGGTATTTAGCGGTTTGGATGAAAAAGTGAACGATTTATTAGGCTGAAATTCTCTTCACCGATTACCTGACGTTAATGTGTTCCCTTTAAATATTTATTAAAACATTTAATTACTAGAAGCCCCACATGTGTAATTAATTAATAATCGTGAGTACTGGTGTGCGTTAAGTTTATTTTCTTCAGTACAACGATCCACTCTGAGTTAACAAAACTAATCGAGCATCGTATCTGCCTCCCTGACATTTTTTATAAGTAAAGCTATTGCAAAACGGTCTTCGTATTGTTCCTGCACCATTTGTTGCCAATATCAAGCTGAATTTCAATTGTTTCAGCTATCCTTTTTGCAATTGCTAAACTACTTGTAGCTCCAGGTGAGGGAACATTCCGGCAGTGTATAACACGTTTGGACAAAGCGCTGGGGCCAATACTTCGATGGAAAACAAGTTCTTTCACCAAACTACCATCTGGGTTCACATTGTGAGCTTCAACTGCTGGTTGTGCTCGCTTTATATCGGATATTTTCAGTTCACGTATTAATTTTTGAAATTGGTTGACTTGTGAATATAAGGAAATAAATTTCCTAATTTCTTCAACGCCCATTCTACAATTTTGCGACACCATTTTAATAAAGCCCGGGTAACGTAAAGCGTTGAATAACTCGATGATATTAGCGTCGCGCCATCTAAAAGAAAATTTTATTTCAATTACAGACACCTTTAAATTGCCCAATAGAAAAATACTTGTAGCTTTCTCTTCCCGGGGCCAAAAGCGTGCTTGGCCCATACAGAATGGACTCATCCAAGAGCGGCGTAAAATGTGGCACCAGGAATGATAAGCTAGTTTTGGGTACAGGGTAAATAATGCCTTTGATCATATGCTGTTTTTCCTTAGCAATCAAGAGTTGCTCACTCCTAAAAGGAATTGTTAGCGGTTCCCGTGAGCAACCAGTTTTTTTTGCTAACAGATCAGATTGCAGACCGCCACAAGTTAATACATTTCTTGCGCGCAAGATGTCACTATCAAGGCAGCCGTGCAGACTAATTGGATATTCTGCGGCTTTATCACCATTGGTTTCGGAAAATTTTGTGACCTTAAAATTAAGAACTATCTCGCCATTATTCGCTTTAAAGTCCGAGGCAACATTTTCGGTCACCTTCACCCAATCAACTATACTTGTTTCCGGACTCCACAAAGCTTTAATCCCACGACAAAAAGGTTCTATTTCTCGAATTTCATCTTCATTGTGCAATAATTTTAAATTTGGTACATCATTTGCCATTCCATTGTGATATAACTCCATAAGATGTCTTACTTCGTTTGCGTGTGTAGCGACGATTAATTTTCCACATTTTTTATGGGGTATCGTCTTTTTATCTAAATAGGCGCATGTTAAACGATAGCCTTCAGCGCACAACTTGGCATTCGAGCTGTCGGGCTTGCAAAAAACCCCTGTATGGACAATGCCGTTAGTGTGACCGCTTTGATGAGCGGCCAATGAAGATTCCTTCTCCACAATGGCTATTTTTAGGTAAGGATGACGTTCAAGTATTTCCCGCGCTGAGGTTACGCCCACAATGCCGCCGCCTACTACCACTAAATCATAATCGCTACAAGAAAGACGTTGCAGTTATTTTTAAGTGAGTTACTCATTAGCAAATAAATATACTTGTTTGGTTGCAGTGAGTTTGTGAAACGTTGCTGCGATAAAATCACATTGGTGGTGCGGAGTACCCTTTTAGCGTAGGTTATTAATTTAGACATTTTACTCTGAGAATTTTATACGTGAAATTCCTATTTACAGAACATTTAAAGACTCTGAATAACCTGGACGCTTAAACTAAACGCACATCCGCTTTTGAGAAAAACCAGCGCGTGCAGCCAAACGAATTTAGCGAAAGATTGGCGCTTAGTTCTTTTTTTTGGACTTTTTAGACAATCAAAAAATAATATAATTTTTTTTTTTCGACTAAACAATAACGAAGTAAACAAATAAATAAGAAAAACTACATTTACAACATACTCTATGCTTTTTTTTTTTATTAAAAAATTTCCATACATAATATTTAACACTACACCTACCACGTGGATCAACATATGGCCTTTTGGTACTTTTGGCCTTAGAAAAAGAGTTGTAAAGTTTCAACCGTTTTTGATGAATGGAACGATGGAAATATAAAATTTTGCAAAATAATTGGTCATGGCAGAGGAATAAGTAGTTTTAAGAACGACTAGTTGGCTAAAAATCTGATCTGTGATTTACATTTCAATCAACAATCGCTAAGATCGATAAGAGCAAATATAGGATTTTTTTTATAATGTCTTCATAGTAGTGCATAAAGAGCGATGCAAAATATCAACTAATTGAAGATAATAAATGCAGCTGAAAAACATGTGCAAACTGACTTATATAAACACATAAATACTTAGTTCGCACAATAAAAAAAAATCTTCTAGGAATCTTATACTAAAACTGTTGGGCAGCGCTTTCCAGTCTCCATTGGGCAACCGATACTAAAGAGTAGTCTGCGCTTTATTCATGGCAAGCTCGATATGTAAACTTAAATGGGGTCTTTAGTCAAATACTACCCCAAGTCGAAGAACGCTTCTATACTTTCCAAGCTTTACGAATCTATAAAGTATTCCGTAGACATTGTATTCCTCTTTGCGGATGGGAGCGTCTTACGCTTTTTGAACTTGAGCTCCATAAAGTTTAACGAGCACCATGCAGGCAAATTGCCTAAATCAGATTGCAGGCCGCATGAGTACGTTTCCACATAGAAAGAAGAGAACAGTTTAACATCATCAGCATAGATTAGTTAATAAGTTGACTTAATCACCGTTGAAAGATCATTTACATAAAGGACGAATAGAATGGGTCTAAGCGCTCGCCCTGCGGGACCACTAACGTCATAGGAAAACCGCCAGAGGAGGCAGAATTGAATAGCACTTTAAACGATGCATTATGCAAATATGGAGATATCCACTTCAATAGATGTGCGGGCAAACCTGACGACTCAAATTTAAAGGGCAGTAACTTATGACTACGCTTAATGTGATGACATCTTACTAAAATCCATATATGCAACGTCCGTTTTTGAGGCACACGAAAATGCCTTGAAAACATGCAAAATAATTCTGACAGATTCGTAACAGTTGATCTGCCCTTAAGGAGAGTATGCTGAAAACGGAGAAATGAACGTTTTGATAGCGAATACAATCGTCTAGAGTAGCTCGGCCATACCTGTGTAGTTCTCGACTAGCTGTCTATTCCCAATCTAATGTAGTGGAATCAAATAGCAGTTTTTTCAAGATAATGAAAAGACGCCCCTTCGAAACGAAACATTAAAGATATTAATGATCGCAATAAATTTTCCATAGGTCAAAGCGATGGTTACAAAATCTCCCCATTGTGAAAAGAAAGCCGAATTTAAAGCCTTTGCAGTCCCCTTTGAGCGACAATAAGACAAAGGGGTGCACTTCGAAGTCTCCTTACAAAAATAACCTAAAAACCCTGCTACAAACTGAAAATGAAATCTGGTTAGTGGCTTGAATACTGGGATCTTGCTAGGTGCATTCGCAAAACTGAAGAAAGAAGAGAGGAAACTGATTAATAAATAAGTTCTTCACTCAGAATGGGCTGCTAATACTCTACGGAAAAAAGTATCGTTTTTTGACTTATTATACCTTACACTACTTGTAGTACAGGGTATATTAAGTGCGTATGCAACACGCAGAAATGTTTAAGATAGACGCATCTTTTATTATAACGATCAATTCAGATTACGATCCTGAATGTCTGTTTGTCCGTTTGTCCATCTGATGTCTGTCCATGTAAATTTGTGTTCAAGCTGCACCTCGCAATTTTTGAGATATTTGAGATATTGATCCAAGGACAGACGTTATTGAAAATGGTTCGAATTGGTCCACTTTTTCGACCGCTCCCCATATAACGCCATATTCTGAAAAGTCGTTATATGTAGAAAAAATGCAATTTTCAAAATTTCTCAGCGAAAGTGACTAAGGAGTAGAATTTGTGCATTC
Organism: Glossina pallidipes; assembly: GCA_000688715.1. Classification (NCBI taxonomy): domain Eukaryota; kingdom Metazoa; phylum Arthropoda; class Insecta; order Diptera; family Glossinidae; genus Glossina; species Glossina pallidipes. The sequence goes on from JMRQ01005155.1 coordinate 24,095, forward strand.
TTAATTGGTATGGAAACTTTGGAAAAATTGCTGGGGCAATTTTTGGGGCCCGACTCGACAACAAGGTATAATTTTTAATGCTGCGTGAAGAAAATTACATCATAATAATAATTTAACATAAAAAAATTAAGTGTATCAAATTTTGATCTTCTGGGCCTATTTTTGGATCCTGCCCTATGTAAAAGTTAAACTTGTACTACATTCGATTGCATTTTGGGCCCGCTGCCCCATAAATACGCATTTGAAAAATTTGCCTTTGTATAGAAACAAGATATAATTTTTGTATTCTGTAATAAAAATAAGACTTGTGTTAGACAATGTGTTGTTGGGTTTTGAAAGATCGGCCTTGCCCGACTATAATGTTCTTACGATGTTCTTGAGTCTAACAAAATTAAAAAAGAATTAAAACGAAGTTATTAATTCTGCGCAAATAGACGTAGAGATAATCGCTTGAAATATCAGGTTTGGTATTAGATACGATTTCCGAAAGAGAAATCGATTGCAATTTTGATATTATGGACATCAAGCTTGAGCAATCGAATATTAAAATATGCAATTTTGCATGAAAAGGTTGTTGGACTGTGTTTCTTGGATGGAATTTCATTTCCGTCATGAATTTCAATCATCGATTTATGCATTTCCAGCGTGAATGTTCGAGCATGTATAGATTCATATATAAAACTCTCACGATGGTACTTGACGCTACTTGTAATAAAGAGTATATGAAACTCGCGTGCATGTGTGGCATGTAACATCCAAGACACCCTTAGGCCGAGCGTGTGTGCTCGTCTGTCCATTTGCGCTATGTCCGCTGACATACTATTGCGTTTGTCTAAAAAGTCTTTACGCGAAAGAACGAGTAATTTGACATATAAGAATGGAAAATTTGGATTGGATTGGAAATTTTTGAAATCTCTTCCAAATAAACCCCCTTAGAAAAAATGAACCTTCATATGACAACAGCGTTGAATTTCTGGAATTTAAAAAAGGCCATCGGTCCACTATTTTTCGCAATGGTAGTTGTTGACACGTTTAAGCTTAAAAGTTATTTGCGGTTTTCAAAAATAAACATTTTGTCTCCATATTCAACGTACATGTTCACTTCGTATGAGTTAAGCGCTGCTCTCTACTTTAGATCTTTTGCTCTCACATTTTATTTTACCAATATTTAGCTCAATGACTAATCAACTTGATCCTAATCGGCTTAATTCATATTATGTGCCGACAACTTGTCGTAGTATTGCATTTATTGAACGGGTAAACGCGCATTTTTACATTGTATCACAACACCTACAGAAATACGTTTAAGTCTTGCGTTTGCAATTTCAATTCTCATCTCTAAACGTCAGAACACCTCAAAACCATCATTTCGTGGCCTTCACATATATAAAAACAACAAAAACAATAAAAAAATTGGTCAAATCTTATAAGCATATTAGAACGAGGGGCCAGGAAGACCTCTGAAGGATTTAACTGTTACTAGCGAAATCGTACATATACTTGGGCCGACATTTTGGAAATTATAACTTTTCGAGACCCCAACGTTAATCCTTTGTAAGAAAACTTTCAATTTTCAGTGAAAGCTTTGCAACGAGTACCATCGTACCTATAGTACTCATTGGTCCTGATGAAATTAAAATAACATTTACAGCCATAAATAACAACAAAGCCACTGTGGACTCGACTGTCGGTATTCGCCGAGTACAATAATAATTTAAAGAGCGCCCGATATGGTCTTCTCATTTCAACAGATACTGAAAGCTTTTAACGCAATTCAAAGTAATAAATTGCATGGCTGGATAGTATTGGGCACTAAATCTATTTCGCTCGAATTCAATGAAAAACACCGCTCGCATTCAATATCCACTTACACTCAAAAGCTTAATCTGAAGTAATATAAAGGAAACGCCAACGAAAGTCTGCCCCAAATTTCAGCATTTTATCTTGCTTTTTATACATGCAGATATTCAAAAAAAATATGATTCAAATTGGCCCATTTTGATGTAAATAGGTGTGCACCACCGGCACCTCAAAAGCTTAAGAATTAAAATTGAACCACTGACCCACCATCTTGTAGTTTTAGAGTTAAAAGAGCAAGTAACCGATTTTTATTTGAAGAAGTTTACTTTAGATATGCATCCTATCTATCTACTTATATAGTAAGCTGATTTCTTTAGATAATATATTTTGGCTTGTGGTCTGTATTGGGTAATTCTTCTTTCACAAGATCGGGAAGTTTGCGACTATGATTTGGAAAAGAAACGGTGACTAGAACAAAAATGAAATGTGGTCGAAAACAAATCCCTTCTTCTGGTCCCTTAGTAATAATGTTGTGCAAATTAATTTATGGAAATTTGTCAGAAACTTTAAAAATTATAGCAAATTTATACAAATTCGTATTCTTTTCTTGTTGGCACGCACTAAGAATTAAGGAACTAGCAAATAACGCCTACTGAAACTTTAGGGTAACTACTGCAAGTGCGTCTTTCCTTCTAGATGAGATGTCGATAACATAATTTACGCTTTGAATAGAAATTTGTTAAACATCCTCGTAAGCTGCTTACATGTTCGAACAGGTTTGCAAATTTTCAAACTAATTTCCATCAACTTCCAAATAATTTCATTATCTTCATAAGCTTTAATCAGCCCATTACATAGTGTTGTATATAAGAACAAAATCTTTTTAGTACCGGGAAGCTTAAATTACTACCATATACTTAGATAATATTCACCAGCTAGATTTTTGTTCAGAAAAGAACTAATAGATAGAATACACAATGCTGGTACTTAACCCGTTATATTCAAATAATTCAAATAATTACAGGGAATATATTTCTTTAAGGCAGTCTGTGTAACAAAACAAGCCTATTGCGTTAAAAAAAATCAAGATTAATTAAAAGATTAACGTGACGATAAATAACAGTGACATTTCTTATCACAATCGCTACGCTTTATTAATTAACGTTACTTTTTTACTTACCGAAACCCAGCAGGCACATAAATATCAAAGCCAAAAAACGATGAAATCTGCTTGCTGGGTTACAGCAGCCGACAGGCTTAAGATCCAATTCTCTATCCTTATCTTTATCCTTATCTTGAGGATCTTGTCGATTAGGTGTCGGAACATCTTGTTTTTCGTCTACTATAGGCAAACGATCATCGGCCATGTTGAGTATTTTGTTAATGAATATCCGCAGGTGTAATACTTAAATGACGTTTCCGAAACTACTAAACTTTCATACTTTCGCTCTGTATTGATTATTGACTTTATAAGAATATTTATTGTTCGTGTGTTTTATAATGAAAAAGCACAAGTTTATAGCGGAAAAGAAATCAGTTTCTACACTGATAGCAATGGAAAACGAGATTCCATGTTTTGCGAAATAAAAAAAAACTACTGAAATCCGCATTGCTCGTTACTTATTCAATTTGCAAATCTTATCTTCGTTCTTGTATGAGCGCAGAGGTATACGTTTGCTTGACCATCTAATGTAATCGTTGCTTTTGTGAACTCAAAGTTCTTTTTCTAATGTTATTCAGTTTTCTCTTTTGCTTTAACCTTTTTCTTTTTAAGTTTTGAATGCAAGGGCTATCGAATTAGTAACGATAATCTTACTGGGTGTGACGACATGGGCTGGCATTCAAGATACGAAAAGAAAAAAAAGTAAAATGCTTAATACGTTGACGTTCACTTTAAAATTATTGAGTATTTGCGAAAACACACTTCTTCTTTTTGTTCTTGAATACTAAGAATGTAGGGCTGCTATAGATGTCGGGTGCATCTACAAGCACACGCAGTGGATGTCTACAGACCTAATATACGTCAATGTTCCAAACTATTTTCAAAAGCGTTCGCCCTATGGCCAGAGGTTGTGTCGGTATTCATCAAAATATCCCAAAAACTGCCACAAAATTAGTTCGATTTATGAAGCGATTCTGAATCGATCGGATAAATGATTCGGAAGTCGGTCTATTTCAAGTCCTTCTGGATCTTGCATACATTTTCACAAACATATTATACCCTTGTACCTCAAATGGTGAAGGGTGTAACGAAACTTTTATGGTAGCTGATAGAATCTTGAGAAAAACAACCACCTACAAGTTGGAGTTTAATAAGGAAAAACTTATATCGATAGCTCGTCCAAAAGTCTCTACATAAATAAAGGCACACAGAGGTTATGTGTGCGTGCAAGATTATAGCTGAGTTAAAAGAAAGCGAATCCGCCTGAGTAGCCGAGTAGGCAAGAGTCTCGACTAGCAACTCAATGATCGTGGGTTCAAATCCTAAGTGCGGTAAAATTTTAATAAAAATGCGAATGCCTTAGATGCTAGTGCTTTAAAACTTTAGTCTTAGAATTTATTCTGTGGCTAAATTTATAATAATAATAATAATAATAATAATAATAATAATAATAATAATAATAATAATAATAATAAAAGAAAGTGGGCAGTGCAAAAAATTAACAGTATTGGGATATTTTAACAAGCAATAGATTTTTCAAAACTGCTTCAGTTTTGCCATTGTCGTAGTGAAAAATTTGACAATTTCCCAACATTTAAAAGCACTGTTCATTTCCAATATCCTAATGTAATGTACAAAGATCATCATTAAGTGCTGTACAAAAATAAAATTGTCTTATGCCTGGTCAAAATTTGCTTCAACATGCTTCGGAAAGCATATAACTTTGAAAACACAACGTCTCATAATTTCCTTTCGAAAGAGTTTTCGGTTATAAATCCTGAGAAATGTAACGGGCGAATGGCCTACACGTCCAAGTAGGAAGTTTCTTAGAGGCCAAAGGTTTTGCGCACCTCTATACTATACGGATAATCGAACTTACTCCCCTTAAAAGTAAATTTCGATCGTCTTCGAAATCTGCAGACTACTTTGAAAGCTCTTCTGTTATAAAAACAAGGTTACAACAAGTCCTGTAGCTAGTTATAAAATCTCAGAGATCAAATATAAAAGGAAAAAATTCAAAATTAACCAAATTGAAAAGTATCCAACTGCATTATTCAAGACCTTATTACACTCTCGTCATTTTTCTATAACGCGTATCAATATTTTTATAATTTCTTCTGATCATCGAATTAACTTTGTCATAGAATTTAGGAAAAATGCTCGTAACTATTTCTTGCAAGTTAGAGACGAATATCCTTAAAGGAAAGCGCACGTACGTACGCACTAGCGTGGTGATTGATTTCAAATAAAAGAATTTCGAAAAATAGAAACACACATAATCAATTCGATATATACACAAAAGGAAAGTCGATGGTAATATAATGTAGTGTGATCACATATCGTTATATGCATCCACTTTGAAGTGCGACAGAATTATGCAAATTTAGCATAATTCTTGTGCAAAAGAAAAACAAAAATTATGTCGCACTTCAACAATGCTGAGTATTGCATTACGAAATGCAATACGATGCTGGGCGCCTCAATTAAGATAATTATAATTTTTGATTACGTTAGCATTAAAATACCTATAGAATTAAGTATAAATACCATTAACAGAAATAAAGAATTTCAATTGTTGCAAAGCAATTCAAAGCGTATTAATCCGCCAATTTTCATAAGGCGTTCAATTCGCCTAAACTAAAATAATAAAATGTATAGGGACTGTCTCATGCCGAGCCTAATTGGCATTTATAAAGAGACAGCTTGACTTGGCGCATTGAAGCCGAACAGCTTAGGGAACCACCAACAACGCTCCGCCACACTTGGGAAGCATTCATAGGGAATTCTACGCAAAACATAAAACATACCGTGTACCAGAAAATAAGAAATCCATTACAATAATAAACCAAATTAAACAACGTTCACTTTAATGAAATAGGGTCCAATAAATAAATATAAAATATAAAAAATTATAATAATAATAATAAGTCAAAAATTGTAGCTGCGGGTAAGTTAAAACCTAAACTTAATACATATTTATTTTGCATTGCTTATTTTATTTCTAAATGATAATATATATAAAGTAAATAAATGGTAGTATCTGTGATCGCGGGAAATAAACGTTCATGAATTCAATATTTTTATAGAAAAAAAAACCTTTTTTTTTAAGACCAAACAATAGGAAAGAGAAATTGCACTCACAAAATTCATTACATTCAGGCAAATTATATTCTGATCATAGATTATCTGACAGCTTCGTATGCTAAGTGATGCCGATTTCAAAAACTTATTTATAAGTTTTCATTAGATATCTAATTAAAAATAACTTATGTATAAACTAAAAAAAAAAAAAAAATGAATTTTTTAGTTAACCTTTCATTCTACAAAAGCAAATGCTCTAAGTTTTCCGGTAGTTTTATATGTAAGTATTCTGATTGAAACCGCTTTCCCAGATTCCTAGAAATAGTTTGTTAAACAAGATTCATCGTGGTTATCTTTCAATCCACCCACAAAAAGTTTCTTTACTGAAAAATTCTTATTTTCGGACGCTTCACGTTCTGGGCGTGGTAGAGTGCGTTTAGTTTCTACAGTTCTGTGCATAAATATTGAAAACAGAGCTATGTAAATAAAATATATTAAATATTATACAGAAAAAACTTACTTTCCATCAATAACATGGGGACGATTCTCTTGAGCTTTATCCACCATGTATGAGTTAGATTATCTCTTATGGTAAATTTGCTTTCTCCAACATATTTTTGAAGATTTTGCGGGAAACGAACTTTAAATCAACGCAGGAAGCATAAATTCAAGATGTGAAAAGCATTGGGGGCTGATAACCCAAATCCACTGATTTCGTATAGAATATAACCCCTTTGTTCACACAAAATATTAAATTTTAAATATTGTATTTGTTTTGAAAATTAAAGAAGACACCTTGCATCTAACAAAAGCTTCCTTGCTAGCTTTCTATAAAATACATATTTGGTGCATTGAATATATAAATATTTATAAGTAATACAGTATACGGCGACTACGGATCGGAAGAATGAAATGAATATACGTATTCCAAGGTTGGGAAACCGCTACTTTTCGGTACAAACTGATTTGCCAAAATTTGAATGGTCTTGAACACAAAAAACGATATCTAGTATGTGGTATATACAAGAGTCAGAAGCGTTCTTTTACGCATTACTTTACTGCTTTTGTAGATTTTCAGCAGCGGCCACATCAATTATCTGGAGTTTAATAATTTTGCTATTCCCTCTGGTACGACCTCAAAGACAATTTTCGAATTGGGACTCCAACTTTGCCAATAACAATACTAGATAAGTTCTGCCGATAGGATAAGTAAAAGAATGCGAGAAAATGGAAGAAAAAAAGTATTTTCAAAAATTATAAAATTGGCTCGATGCTTCGCACAGGACTCGACGATCTATTGCTATCCTCCTCATTTGCGATTTCTTCGTCGAACTCTTCCTTACTTATTTTAGAGATTTTCTCTGCCGTACCCGCGTATCCAAGTATTTCCGCGTACCATTCGTATGCGCGATAATTTATCGTCTATGATCGCCCCATCTCTACCATTTTCAGCTGCCGTCTAACGTTTTTTAAGAGTGACCGCACTTTCTTCTCGGATATATGGCGGTGCAGCTTCTCGCTTAATTCTTCGGCCAGTTTCTTGTACTCGTACTTAGCCGACTTCCTCTTGTTAAGCCATAAAAGCGGGTGTTCTTTGAGAAGTCGCCTGACGGCTTGGTGGAGCTTCGAATCGGTACGCTTAGGCATACTTGTAAGAACTATTTTTAAATATCAAATTTAATACGTATAATAATAATATAATAATAATATTTCTATAACCTGAGAATAAGTAATAAATAAAAGAATGACGCTTTCAAGAACTTCCCAGCTATATATGAATGCTTAGTCGCGCCACTTGTCGAGCAAGGGTTTCTTACGGTTTTTTGAAACTCTTAACCTTTGTGGCTGTAAAAAGTTGGGCAAAGTTATTCGATTTTTATTTTACCGGAAAATTTATTCACTTTAAAGAAAATTATAATTTACTCGTGAAAATATTTACGTTTTCGCGTTAGTGCGAGAAATTCAGATTATAGAGATCACATCTTTCAGTAACGCTTGCCCTCATCAATAATATGCATTTCTTTCATATTCAATTGATTGAATTTTATTATTTTCCCTTATAAAAGGACACACACTGCAAACTTCAAAAGCATTGATTATTAAAAATTATGGAAAGAAGAATATTTAAAATAAGAATTTATTTTAGTTAAATGCAAGACACTTTTATTTGTCTATGACGGGAGGGCTTGGAGCATTTAAGACTTTAACACACAAGAACTTTGATTAATTTTTATGACTTCGCATTAATTAACTCTTAAATTGGTGACCATTTATGAAGGGGATTATTAAAGAAAAGATAGTCAGATCTCTTCGTGACGGCAGTCATTTTAATTATGTAAAAACATTGACTTTCTTACACAACATTGTTATCAAAAACAAAAGTGTGAACAAACTTTTAGTCTGATCAGATTAAATGGACGTACGAGAGTAAGAATGTACAAACAATATAATAAATATTAATTGAACTTAATATAAAATGTTCTTCTTCCTTTTCTATAGTTTTCAATCTTTAACTCTTTTACGAGCATATCGAACCCATCTTGGTCTGCCATGTTAAAAATTCAAATTTTTCATAAATAAACTTATAAGGAATTTCATAATTTCTTTGAGAAATGCATTTTCCTCGTCAAGAAAAACGTTGTGTTTGACTCACATATTCAAATTATTAAATGCAGGTTTCTTACAAGGCCAAATTATAATTTTCCAATTACTTATTTCTATATAATACATAAAGCATCGCGGAAAGAAAATTAATTGATTTTATGTGATTTGATCGAAATCACTTTTTCTTAGATTAGACGTTTGAAAATGAGAGTTTTGTTCAATTAACGGTACGCGATGGAGAGCTGCATAAAGACTTAATGCAGTTGAGTTGCCAAAATAAATGCCATCAACAAAACATTAGAGGAAAAGAAAGAGAGTTGGGAAACACAATACCGAAATGAAATGAAACAAAAACCAAGATAGTAATTACACTTATTCGACATTATATATATATACATATTACACACTGCATCACATAATGTGAACACATGTTTTTTCAATATTTTCTCAGCTATAATCAAATTTACATTCGCTCTTAAAACGTATGAAAGATTGCTTAAAAAGTAAACAATATTTTCTCAGCTATAATCAAATTTATATTCGCTCCTACAAAGTATGAACATTAACATTTATTCGTCCCTGGAAAGTAATGAATCTAAAAGTAAGCATTAAAATTGAAAATCTCAAGCTATTATAAATTTAGCTGAAAAGTATTTTAAGGTTCTGAGCCCGAAGAGGATGAAAAAACTTATATTGTGTACACGTCGGACAATAAAAATGCTACATTTTTAACCAAGTCTTCCAATTTTTAACGTGAAAGAGATCCTTTGACAGAAAAGTAAATTTTGATTAAAAATCTGTGCTCTTCTACTTTATAGAAGTAAAACCAAATAGAGTTTGAAAATTTTGGAATCGTTTGTCTTATATCAAATGCATTACACATTAATTTTGATACCCAGGGTACACATGGGCGCGTTTATACTGCAAAAGAAGATTTGTGCCAGGAATTAGAGAAAAAACTAAGATTGATTCTATCGCAACGTGATCTATATGAAATGGATTAAATTGTTTATCGCTGTGTAAATCGTAAATGTCAATTCTCACAGGAGGGTAAAAAATCAAATAAATTTTCAGGTAAGCTTCGTGATCTATTTTTCTTTTAAAGAACAAGTAATTACTACCAAAATAGTATCTTTAATTGAGAAGAAAAGGGTATACATGACAAGCAAGACACTATAATATCCTTACGTCGTCAATTAGATGAAATAAAACAAATTAATTTTTTGTTTTAGTTTTAATATTTTAGGAAAACTCATAATTTAAAGATCGAACAATACTATACGTTGAATTAAATCACTAAACTGAAATCAGAATGTGAGGATGAGCAAAAACGCAAAAGGGCGGGATGGTGGCACGTTTACAAATTGGAAATATCTTGCAATCATTAGAAAAAAAATACGAAACGAAAGCAGAATTGAAACTACAACAGCATCAATGACAGCATCATCAATCGTAGCCGACAGCAGGACGAGTAGAAGGCGGAATGGCTGAGAAATCTCCTGGTACACGGAGACAACAAAATTTGCAGAAATTTGAAGTTTTAACGAAGAAAAACAAGCAAAATATTGGACCACCTATGAAGCGTTTACACTTAAAAGTTGATGCTATAGCGCCATTTAATCCCAATAACTATAGAAAATCGTCGTCAAATCAGACAGCACCTAATAAATATAACGAAAGGAATGCGGATGCCAAAAAACCCTCCTTTGCTAAATCTCTAAAATTTCCAAATGAGGAAGTTAATGAATCGGATATTATAAATAATTTACAAATGCCTTCTGCTTCTTACCCAATGGCACTTCCAACAGCGATGACCACATGCTAAAGGAGGCAAATAACTTGAATTAAACACCTTATATATATATAAATGTAATATATATATATATAATAACTAGTAATAAATATATAATAACTCAGAATCTGTTAGAAGTAAATTTATAGATGGAAATAGTATATATATATATGGAAATAGTATTTATTTTATTTATTTATTTTATTTACTTATATGTATTTTAAGATAGAAAATTATTATTATATATATTATTATTATATTTAATGCTGCAAGAACGTATTGTTCGTGCAAATAACTAAAAAATAAAAGCACGTAAAAATTTTAAAGTTGTTTGCTTTAACCTTTTGTAATAATAATTGATTTAATTCGTTTAAATTATTAATTTTTTTAACTTCCAAGGCACTTGATATGCTTACCGATATTTAAGATACAGTATAATAATAAATAAAGAATTCAAAAATATATACACCTCATAAAGTTCGCGAAATTTCCTTTTGGGTATTTCAAATTGAGGTTATTGAGGTTATTTCCTGTCAACTGGAAATTATTGTGACACTGTTAATAGGATACTTTTCCTTATATACTCTTTATATATTTTTACACACTTTATCTGTTTCAATTACTCTTCCTTTCTACTTTTATACACTTTGAATCTTATGAGAATTTGGATATCTTGTGAATTATTGTGATACTGTTAATTGGAAACTTTTTCTTATATACTTTTTATATACTTTTATTTTCTTTGAATCTTGTGAGAATTTGTCTATTCCACACCCGCCATGTAACAATGTAATTTCACAATAAGAAATTAGAAATTTTTCCCAATAGAGATTTTAACGGATTTACAGATATTCACCCTGTAATTACGTTGGACATTTGAAGATAAAAAAAATATGAAAAAACGCAATTAATTTAATGTAGATGTTTAGGAATTTGAATTATATAATTTTTTTGTTTTATATTTTTGAATTATATAATTGTGTTTAAGGAATTTGAATTATATATGCATATGTTCGTAGTCCGCGACAAGCACGTGGCCGTCGTGACAAGCGGTCCATCATCATAAATTTTAATTAAAATTTTTTATTCAAATTATTACAAGAAGACATGCACTTACTTACTTAAATAATAAATCTCCTTCTATACATATATAAAAATTGTTTCGATTACTCTTCCTTTATTTATATTACTGGAGAAACCGAAACGTTGCTATAGCCGTAAAGAAAAGGTGAAATCAGATTTGGAAGAAAAACTCAAAGCTGCTATTGATGGCAAAAACGATAAGCATCTTCTCAATGATCCCATCTCAGAAAGTAAATGAAGGTAAGTTATTTCTATAATCTAGAAATTTCTATATTATATTTCTATTTTTTAGCTTCAGTGTCATCTAATCAGTGTGAAACTGAAACGGAGGATTTAGAAACTCATCTAAAAGATATAAAAGCTCGGATATCGAATATGGAAAGCTTGCTAAACGAATTTCATCAAAATGAAAGTGACTGTGATATTGAGAATAATTATGTGTAATAGAAATTGTTGTAATAGAAATAAAGGGTCATTCTTGGTGTAATAGAAATTGTTTGTGTATATATGGAATACAAAATGAATTAGGGAGCATTCTTGATATAATAAAAATAAAGGGTCATTCTTGGTGTAATAGAAATTGTTTGTGTGTATACGAATTACCGTTCATTTTTGGTGTAATAGAAATAAAGGGTCATTCTCGGTGTAAAAGAAATTGTTTGTGTGTATATGCGATAAAAATTAAGGCTCATTCTTGGTGTAATAGAAATAAAGGGTCATTCTTGGTGTCATAGAAATTGTTTGCGTGTATATGCAATATGAATTAGGGCTCATTCTTGGTGTAATAATAATAAGCAGGTTGTTGATAAGGCTTCTGATTAGGGTGCCAAAGATTGACATCAATGTATATGACTATGCTATGCAGTGTAATTTCTCTGTGTTTGTTGAAACCTGCGAAAATGCTGAGGGCAAACGCATGACTATTTTTTTGATCTTTTTTTTTACGAATCTCTGGGAGGTTCTACGATTGATGGCTTAAAAGAACTCAAAAGGGTTAACAAGGATAGAGCCAGATTACTGTTCAGCTCTGCTCTGCGCTACTAATTTCATCACAAATAATGATCTTAAGAAAAAACTTTGAAGCTTACACTCCGAGATCTTTGACAGAAAGATTTGATATTATCCGTAATATCCCCATTGTGTACGATGTAAAAAAGGTTACTAAAAATGCCGTGACCGATATTCCCATTAAGTCTGCCATTGAGCTACGGAGGAGGAACACTGACGACAAGGATGAATTTATTCCGACGAGTACTATAAAAATTAGTTGTAAAGGAAAAATCCTCCCTAAGTCCACTAAGTTATATTTTTGTAATTTCCCGGTTGACTACTTCGTTCCTGCTTTAAAACAGTGTTTTAAGTGTAGTATGTTTTAAGTGTGGTGGATACGGTCACATTTCTAATCTTTCCTCCTTTGAATGATAAGGAGGATGTCGTTAAAAGAAAATCTATTATTTTGAAGCCTTCTCCCAGTCCACTTCAAAAGCCGTCTGTAACTAGATCTCAACGGCCACTGATTCCTACCAATGATTTTCGTTTTTCTTAATTGGAAAGATTAATCCCTGCCATTAAGCAATTTATCCGTCCGATGATCCCACAGGATCGTATTACTGAATTTGAAGAAAAAATTTCTTATTGTGCTAATTCTTGCTTTGATCGTGTGCCTAGTATTTGGAGTAAATCCTCTAGCATGCCTTTTTTATTTAAAATATGATCTCTTTATTGCAATATAATATACAGAATGTTCGGCTTAATTTTTGGATTCGCGGATGGATCATTTTTGGATTTTTGCTTGAATTCGAATAGGAGAAGTTAATGGATTTCTTGAGAACTGGAAACATTATTCCAACTCCAAATCTACGAATATGTGCGTTAATGAACTACCTCTTCTCATAGCTAGTTTGAAAAAAGCTAGTAAAATGGTTGTTATGCTTTGCCTGGATATTAGCAAGGCCTATAGTCGTGTCAACTTGGTTAAACTTGGTAGAGTTCTCTTGCACTTTTTTTTCGAATTTTTTGTCCAAGCCTGAGTTAGTAATGGGTACAGACAAAGTTGAAGTATATACGGTGGCTTAAGCTCCATATTCTTCAAACTACATACAGCTACTTTGCATGATCTTCAAGATGACATATCTCACATTATTCAATATACAGGTGGTTTCCTAATTGTATCTGCTGATTCGCCTTTTTCAGTGGCTGTGAATAATCTCTCGATAAAAATTAATCCATTTTTCAATGCATGTGCCGATCTTAGTTTATATTTTAATCCTAGCAAAACAAATGCTATTTACTTCGCCAAAGCTTCTACCGCAAAATTAGGCTCTTTATCAAACGAACTAAAGTTAATCAGCTGAAATCTCTTCGATTTCTTGGTAGAATTTTAAATGACAGTCTAATTGTTCGTGGACATTATGAGAAAGCCTTTAAAGACTGTCAATCTGGATGTAATATCATCAAACTGATGGCTACAAATTAGACATGTTTGAGAAACGTGAACAAACATTCGAAAATAGAATGTTAAAACGTTGTACTGGACTGACCCCCTCAAATCCTCAACATATTCTCAATGTCATTTCTGGTGAATGGCCCGTCTCCGAAAGAGCCCTTGTTTGTACTGTACGGGAGCTAATTAAGGTCAAGGTAATGAATACTTCTTTCCTTCAGAAAGTCATACCTCTCAGTGATACTGTCTCTTCCCGCTACCCATTTTGTTATCAAAAACTCAATCGTATTTTTGACAAGATAAGTCCAATCCCTCTCTAGAATTTTATTACCAATAAATGCAGTGTCTTCACGTACATCCTTTAACCGATCTCTACTGCGAAGCCGATTGTCAAAATATCCTGTAAGAGGATCTTTTGTCAAGAAAAACTTCTTCTTTATTACAACAACGACTATGATATATATGCCACTGACGGTTCTGTCGGATATAACGTATGTAGCTTCCCGGTAGTGCAGCATCTATCTAAAACAGTGCATAAAGTCATGGTAATGGAGTAACTTTCCCCGATTTTTATTGAATTGCTTGCCATCAGACATCTAAATTTCATTATGAAAATTTTCTTCAAATGGGGCAAAACAATTCATCTTAATTACCTATTAGCCATTAATTGGCTATAGTGGATGGTCATAAAAAATTTGTCGGTTTTTCTGAAAGTAAGTCAGCTCTGCTTCTGCAGGTGCAGATAATCAATTTCAAGTGGATGACTGTCACTTGGTTTGGACACCTTATCACTGCAGCTTTTTTTTAAATGAAAGGGCTGACTTTCATGCAAAAAGGATTCAAGTTGATGGTAAAATTTCGTCCATCAAATATACTCCCAAACAAGCAATATGGGCAATTCGTAACCACATGTTTCAACAACTAAATGATGAATTTAAAGAGATTGCGCATGTTAAATCCAAAATAATTCCCACATTTCAATTTAAACCCTTTTCAGAGACTTCCTTTAATTCCTGGGAAGTCAAAATTCTTTATAGACTTATAAGCGGTGACACTTATGATAAAGTATATTTAAAAATGTTTCATGCTATACTGTGCGATATTTGTGAGGTTTGTAATATTAGCGAGTCTGTTGAACATCTAATTTTCAGATATCACTTGATGACTTCAGATAGGCTTAATGGTATTAGTTCTTTCGGCCTTTTCAAATTATCGCAGCAAATCTAAAGTTGTTGACTTACTGAATAATAGAAGAAGAAGAAGAGTATAGGAATTCGAACTGTTAGGAAATCTGTATGAAATTGTTTATAAATCAAAGGGAGGTATAGCCGGTTCAAAAGGAGGTATAGTAAAATCAAAGGGAGGTATAGTGAATTCAAAAGGAGGTATAGCGAATCAAAGGAGGTATAACTTTTCAATTTTTGCGAGTTGTACGTCCGCCACTTGCTTTTTTTTTAATTGTTGCAGACGTGTCATTCGGGTCAATATAACGAATTGTTTCTCAGGCAGTGATTGCTGCGACGGCGTGAGAATGTCTTTGTGCAAAGCCTACCAATAAAGGGTGCGACACGTAAGCTTTATAGGGCATCGCTTGAGTCCACTGACAAACCATTTTGTGTGGTCTCTCGAACATATTACAGAATTCAGTTTTAGCTACATTATGTGATATTTGTGAATATTATCGAGTCTGCTGAGCATCTAATTTTCCAAGTTCATAGGCTTAATAGTATTAGAGATTCTTTTAGCTTCTTCAAATTATATGGTGGCCCCCTCGATCTCTTGTCATTTATTGCGTAAAATCTTCATTGAAATTCATTTTACATTCTTCAGCCCTGATAACAGGATTTTGCTTTTAAACACTTCTCGATCCAAAAACAAACTTTGTATATACAGATATTATAAATAATTTATTCAATATTTTTCCTTTTGTCTATTGTTTAAATTTTACTTTACTTCGCTTTTTGGTTTTGTTTATTACTTGATTTTCGCACAAAAAAAATTGTAACTTAATTTATATATTCTGATTTTATTCTTTTCTTACGAGCACATCAATCCGTAATCATTATTTTTCTTCCAACCTTAAACACTTGCACTCCTCAAGTTTTTTCGCACACTTTCTATCTCTCATTTTATCTTAAAAAAACTACTCTAATGCTATACAGACGGACTTCGGACTTTGTTCTTTTTTCATAATTCTCTCTCTAAGTAGTGCTACTATGTGAGCGGAAAACAGTTCTTAATTAATGGAATTCCATTATTATGACTAGCTCTAGTCTATTTGTGAAATGTAGGGACAAAGCCGACCGACGGAAACTCAGTATACACTTTTACATTATAAATGAATGTTTTACTCTTATATTTTTCCTTATAAATCAAAATTTATTGTTTGTGTACTTATGTAAATAAGCTTATAATACATATTATAACAATTTTTATAATACCTTTGTAACAATTTTTCAAAACACCACGCCACGTAAGCATTGTTGCCAGCATTGGAATGAAGAAAACGAGCTTAAAAGCAAGGGTAGATAGGCGAACTTCACAGAAGCAGTTTCATAAAGCAAAAGAATTGTTGAATTGGAAAGCCATAGCTTAATTTGGCAAAAATGGCATTTGCTGCTTGTTCTTCACATCTTATAACGGAGTAAAAATTAAAACTCCGAATCGATTACCATAAAGGAAAGTTATATTACTGCGCAAAACTGTAATGAAGCAACCGCTTCTGTATCCTTCATGCGTACATGCTACATCCAAAATAATATCATTTCTCTTTCCCTACGCCATGCCTAACCTTCCTTAATACATATACCCAATCTACCAGCTACATCTACATTTTTGAATTCATACTTATATCAATCCATACGTGATCATACACATCTTTTCTCTATATATAGTGCTTCATTTGTCTGTGCGCTTTAGTCCAAACATATCCCTTATCCTCATGAATATACATACCCCTACATTATATCCTTTGTTTTTCTTTACCGAACAAGCCAGAGTGGGAGCGCATCGTGGATGGCTTCCAAGTCGCTTGGAATGTTTTACACCACGTAGGCGTTATAGACAAAAAAACATGTTAATATTGCGCATCCTACTAATTCTGGTTCACAATATTATACGTAGAAAGGTGACCTTTTCTAACATGTGACAAACATTTTGTAATATTTTCGTTCGTTCAAGGCCGTACTCAATAGTTTTGCTAGCAGTGTGCAACGCACACTGGACTTTTACGGCGATTGATATAGGAACATACGGGTCCCAATGGACGGCGTTAAAGAAAGAAAGTTAATAAAGTTCTCATATAGAAACAGAAAGCAATATACTTTATGTAATTTTACTTATTTAAAAAAAAAGAAAATGTAAATGAGCACTTTAAAATTTTATAGCACTTTCTTTAGTTGCTCAGCAGCATACCTGTAGAAGGTAGAAGAGAATCGATTGCATTAAATTAAATTTCAACGTTTCATTTTTTGCTTTTGCAGGCGTCAAGAGTCAATGTACCAAATGACAGGTCTCTACTCGGAAACGAACAGTGGTGATGACAGCAGTATTGATATAGCACAAGATAATCATAGGCCAGAGGCCATCAGTAGTGCTGCCAAAACAACAGCCATTGTTCTCGCGAACAATACCCGCAATCTACAAACAAAAGCTTTCTCATGTTCCTGTGACACCGTTATTAAATGTCATAGACGTCAATCTTCGGCTGTCTTGTGCGGCAGCAATGCAATTCACAATCATAGTAATTTGCATGGTCCATATGCGACTGCGGCAGCGACAACTAGCAACGCTTGTGGCCTCAATAATGATGACAATGATTTGCAGTCACAAGATTGCGTCATTTTGGGATGTCGACCGCGCGGTATACAAATATATGCGCGCATTAGGATATTTGTGCTCTTACTATCTATGTTGGTCACTCTGCAGCAGGCACTTAGTTCAGGATACATCAATTCAGTAATAACGACAATTGAGAAACGTTTTGAAATACCCTCAAGTTATTCGGGACTGATAGCTTCTAGCTATGAAATGGAAATGTGATAACTGTAACATTTGTTAGTTATTTAGGAAGTAGACGCCATATTCCGGTTTGGATTGGAATTGGTAAGCAAAAAAAAACAACAAAAAAATTATAAATAAATATAAAATTTCTTATTTTTAAAACATTACAGGCGCTGTTATTATGGGCGTGGGGTCGTTAATTTTTATGGTGCCTCATTTTACGGGCGAACTGAATGCTGGAGTTATCATTATCAATGAGACTAGCGACAATATTTGTCGAAGTGCTTTGGTTCGTAACCAAGACGTGGATTTAGGGAGATTGTCGAGTGGTTTGTCAAATCCACCTCTGGCGCCGCACACTTTGCGTGAAGATAATTGCTTGGAGGTCAAGTTGTCGTTGACTCCCCGAAAATTTAAGAAGAAGAAGATCTGTTCGATAAACCACAAAGTTTTTTTGTTGTATGCTGTAGTTTTGGTTTCTAACAGATAGGAACCATAGGAACTATCTGAGAGATTGCAACAATTTATTTATTTATTCAGTAAATTTTTCAGTAAAACCGATAGCCTCAGATGCTAGAAGCTTTAAGAGTTTAGTCTTTGAATTCATTTCATTTTACATTATAAATGAAACCTTAATTATCATATTTCCTATCGGCTGCGTACATTACTCTTGATCCCCTGATAGTACTTTTATAATAAACGAGACATCCAATCAAGGCTTTTAAGGAAAAAAAAGGAAACTTTTAAGCAATCTTTCATAATAAAGTAAATTTTTAAGCAAAAATAGAAAGAGCATATATAAATAAGAACGAAGAGCAAATATAAGTTTGCAATACTTAAGAATCACTACGAAGAGCGAATATAAATTTGATTACAGCTGAGAAAATATTGAGCAAATTAAATGTCCAAGTTGTTCAACCACGGGTCTTGATACCGCATCTTGTCTTGGCTGAGCGAACAGGAAACTTTTATAATACCCATGAAGCTTTTCGTCCAATTCTGATTAGTGTTGACGACAAAACACGACCACGGAAGAGATGTTTAGATATTGTGCGAGGAGCAATAAAAGTGTTTCTTGTGACACATAAGTCGGAGATACAAAACCGGGAAAATTTCATTGGCTATGACGAGCCGAGGGAACAGACAATTGTATTTAAATCTGAAAAAAATTTGATCAGATGAAAAAGCCAGACCAAAGCCAGAGCCAACCTGAACTCAACGAAAGGAAAATTTTAAACAATTTTTTTGTATTTATCGAACGCGGAATATTTTAAAATTACAAAATAAAAAGAAAGTTAGTTGTGAAAAAGAATGGGAGATTTTATTGGCATGCTTATGGGGTATATTCAGTAACAATATACGTTAATGTGAAATCGCTGAATAGTTTCCATCTTTCCAATTGTGATTCGAACATAAAAGCAAGCTAAAAGCGGGTCAAATTGCTTAGTCGAATAGCTATTCTTAGGTTATTGCGCTGAGCCGTGTAAAATAGAATGTCTACGACCTGATATCTTTTGTTACCTGCTACTCTGGGCCTCTCTATACTCTGCTTTGCCAATTGTCTCCATTGGCACATGGTTTTATATAAGACACCCCGATGGACAGCCATTATTCCCTCTTAACTAACATTTTGCTCATTTACTAGGTTTTCCATGCAGCTTTAACCAAAGCTTATGAGCTAAGGTGAGAAAAAGTGAACAAGTATTGAAGATTAAGTAAACATTTTTACGACTACACCATAAATTCCTCTTACTGGGATAAAAAGCACGTCTTGAGCCCAAGTACTTTCTTGTTGTACTTGTACGTATTTCGTCCGCGTTTTTCACAAATTCCCTTAATTTGGATGTAGTCGTAGTTTGCATTAAATTTCTTTTGGGTGTCTTACAGAGTTCATTGGCTGAATTACTCATCGTTTTTTGAGTAGACAAACCTTCTGGCTGCTTTCTGAAGTTTAATTTAGGATTTAATGATAACAAGTGATTTTTACAAATCATCAATTAAACATTCGCCTTTTTCTCATCTGCTGGCAATTTGCTACATCTGTAATAATCTCCATCGTTTCTGCCTGTGAAAGATGACACTGAAGCTAAAAAATAGAAATGTGATATATCAAATATGAAATTTCTAGATTATAGAAACAACTTACCTCCATCTTCTTCTTCCCTGCTTGTTAAAGCTGTCTTCAAAGTTTTATGTTGAGACAACATGCTTTGTTTTTTGAAAATAATTTTAATTTTTAAGCAAAGCAGCTTATTCTCAATATCACCATCACTTTCACTTCGATAAAATTCGTTTAACAGGCCTTTCATAAGTTTTTTCCCTCTCTCAGATATGAGCACATTCTTGCCGTTAGCCGTTTGAAAATCTGTGTTTTTTTCCATATTCGATATCAGAGCTTTTAAATCTTTTTGATAAGTTTCTGAATCTTCCGTTTCTGAATCCTCCGTTTTGGTTTCGCACTGATTAGATGAGACTGAAGCTAAAAAATAGAAATATAATATAGAAATTTCTATATTATAGAAACAACTTACCTCCATCTTTTTTGCTGCTTGTTTGAAAATCTGTGTTTTTGTCTACTTGTGCGCTGCTCTTTGCAAACTTTTTAAAATTGGAATTCCATCTGATCTTTCACATCTTTCAATTCAATTTCGTCGTCTTTTTCTTGTAAACAGCCTTGAAATGCTCTTTTTCTGGTAGCCGTTTGAAAGCCTGTCTTGGTGACTATTTGCGCACTGCTGTTTGTGGCTTTTCTAAACTTGTATTCCATACTTTTATTCTTATTCGAAATCCGAGCTTTTATATCTTTTTGTTCATTTTATAGTTCGTTTCCTGCAAATTGCCTTGAAATTCTTTTAGAATATTCTGTACGGATTTATGTCCTTCTTCCGATATGGATATCTTTTTACCATTCGCTGTTTCAAAACCTGCAAGCGAAATTTCCGGATTATTGTAGATTTAGACGCTTTTGGAGTACTTTTAGATTTCAGAACAGTGCGCGTGTTCCTTACCTTTGCTTATGTACGTGTTACCTTAGCCGCTCGAAAGGAAACCTTAGCTTTGTAGATTCTCAATTTATCTTTTCTTTGCTTATCCCTTAGAATAACAGTAGCGTATGCATTTTTACTTTATAAAATTTCGGCGAAAAGAAACCCTAGCCTTGTTAGTAACTCTTGCTCTGTCCGTCTTAAACAGAGTCTTTTAGGTTACAGCGTATGTATGCATCGTCATCTTATAAACTCTCGCTTTAGAAGGACATCCCATCTTTATAGGTTTTTAGTTGAGCCGGAAAGAAAACTCTATCCTTATAGGAACCTTCCTGGTCGGTTACTAATCTCGATAATATACAAACTACTGTTTAATCGCGACAACTTTCAGACAAGAAGCACAGAATAACCAAGTCCTGATACACACGAATCACGTTGATTGCTCCAGTTGTCAACTATCGTGCATATGTTAGTTTTTTCTCCGCTCTTCATCCCAACGTAAATCAGTTTTTATGAACTTCCGAGAGAGAATCGTGCAACCCACATATAACAAGCCTAATGTAGCAGTCTCTGAAAACAATAACACTTTAAGGCTACATATTATCCTCTTAAATTCTGTCAACATTACGTATTATAAGTAAAAACACGTGTCATTTTAATTTTATGAAGAAATTTCTTGGCAAGAACTGCTGGAAAGAGCTAAGTGATATTACAACTACAGATAAACCCGTTTCATAACATAAATCAAATCTTCTTCTTTTGTGAGTCAGTGAATCAACAACAGATGACTTGCTGAGTTGAGTAAAAAAACAAATTAAATAAATTAAATACATAACTTCTAAATTTAAAATAACTTGTCTCTATTTCTACTTCTACGTTCTTTTGTTTTCGTTTACATACAACACCGTATGATGTGCCAATTCCCATAAAAAGTCGGCAATAATGCATCATTGTGTCATGCCACTAACGAGGTCAACATAGTAGGCTAAAAATTATTTGAAAAGTAGTCCGTAGGAATGGTCCCAGGACCAACCCTTGTGTAATACCACAGGATAGAGGAAGGTAGTTCAATTTAGTTTTCTTAAACTCCAAAAATTGCAGTCTGTAACAGAGAAATATGAAGAAATAAGTTTACAAGTTGTATAAGAGAATTTCAATTCATCCTTGAGCTTCTTATTTAAGGTTGCATTGTGTAAGGAATTAAACGTCTTGGAAAAGTCAGCGGACAAGAATGCATAAAATTTGCTAGAATTAAATGGTTCTGATCGGTTCTGTAAGACACAATAGCAACGATGAAACGGAGGAGATATTGAGATTTATATAGATACGCATCTCAAGGGCCTGAAAGACCTGATCCTTAACAGGATGCCCCACGATATTTGATGCGGCCGGAAGAATAAAAATTGGTCAAAAATCTGCAGGGTCTTTAACGAACTTAGATTTAGGAATAGGAACAACATGGGAACAACAAGATTCGAGAAATCAGACGATGTAGGAATAAAATTAGTTATATTAAGCAGCAAGATAAAATATGTGAAATATACGGTTAACAAAAGTAATTGGAATAACCTCAGACACTTTAACGCAGCGCAAGTAAAGGAAATCAAGCGATTTGTGTTTTCCACTTGGGAGTTTTTAACCCGAAAACGAAAATGACACTTTCTTCTTGGCAGCCCGCTATCGTTTGTCAATTCCCATAAAGTTTTGTAAAAAGTCGGCTAAGTTGAAGTCCCACCCCGAAATAATTCCGCATTGTTTTACCCCATTAGAGCTTTGGCTTTAATTATCATGTAGGGCCTGTTTAAGGTTTCATTCAATAAATCGATAACAACGAGAGAACGAGATAAACGAGAAATGATTGTCAAACGCAATAACAAATCAGCTGATCTACTACGAAATTTTACGCCGAAATTTTACAACGTAAGAGATCGTAAAAAATGTTCATGTTTATTATCATATTTATTAGAAACCCCAAGCAAAGATAAAAATTTTTATGAGTCGGGAAATAACGTCTTAGAGTAAAACCCAATAATCAAAGTAAAACTTAAAGAATATATTTAATACCAAAAATGACAAATATTACGAAATATTGGCTTCTGTTAGAATCTATGCAGTTTGCTACAATAAATGGTAAGGGTTTTTCATAAAGCGAAAATTAAACTGTTAACCATTTTTAATATAGATACAAAGGAGCATGGGCACGCGCAATATTTGAAGGAGTCATCGTTAACTAATGATATGCAACGTTTGTCTCATAACGTTCAGGAATTTCGAAAATATATAAAATTACCAACGAAAGATTTGGTTCGTCAATTGCTCGAAGATTTAAATTTAAAGCATATGATGGGCGAAGCAGTCCAGCTGGGAGAAGAGGGAGATCTTGCAACCTTGTACAGTTTTTACGGGATTTTTATGATAAAAGAAATTGCAGATAATGTTAATTTCATTAGTAATGCAAAAGAAGATTTGGTCGCAGAACGTCATAAATGTTTGTTCATCGCTTGCATTCAAGACATAGCTGAATTTAGTTTGCAGCAACACTTACATCCAAATTTTTACAAAGGAAGACCCATCTTGTTCTCTAGGCCTCACGATAAAAAAACGAGTTTTAAAAATCTGGAAATTTATATTGGAGGATTTACACACGTATTATTTATTAAACCTTTACATATTGGAAAATCTCTAGATGGACCTATTCTGCAATACATGGCTGGTATTTTTAGTATATTAATGGCCTGTGAAGACAAAGAGTATGTAATGGCTGACCAAGAAATCATTAATAAGACTGCATGCTTACAGCGCGTTTGGTTATCTCTGCCCAAATCTTTATATTTTCGTAATTTAATGCTAATGAAAAATAATAAAATTTTATCCCCTTCCGGGCAAAAGATTTTGCAACGCCAGTTATTAATACGTCTTTGGTCGCCGGGTGGTTTCAACGCATTGGTCTTTGCTTTGGCTGAATGTAAAAAAGAAGAACATTCGTTGGAAGAACTGATTTCAGGTTTAGTAGCTCAACCTGCTTATTCGGTGAAGGCTCAGAAAAGCTTAATAGCGCAAATCCTAAACTTTTCGCGAGCGTGTGTGGATAACCAAGAATTGCTGCAATATATGGGAGTGGGCTTGTTGTCTCTGCGACGACTTTATGATCTTAATGACGAAAATAAAACCTTTGTGGAAGCATGGTTACAAGGTCAACTACACATTTTGATTCAACCAGACTGCGAAAAAGATTTCACAGTAATGGATTGGTGTAATTTCCAACACCTCATTTCCTTGCTATTTCATCTTTTCTGCACTTCTTCCGTAGAGTGTCTGCCTAGTAATTTACTAACGTCGTATCTAAATCTTATATTGAATATCTTTTATCACGTGCAACAACATAACAATACACAGCTTTTACAGGGGCATTTAAAAGCGTTAATTTTAAAATGCCTGCACAATCAAAACGCCGAAGACTTGCACAATATAATTGAAGCTGTAGCTCTTCAGAGAACTGATTTTAAGGAATGGTTTGCTTTGCATGATTGCATATGCTTTGATGAAAATCCTTTAAATTCACAAGAGTTAAGAATAATTCTTACATCAGAAGGCCCACATCTTTGGGACCCTCTACCCGCGTTGGTCGTGATTTTGAAATCTTCAACTTTTAATTTGCTTAGCTTTAATATATTTTTAATATTATTTCGTCTCTTACCTAAATTAATAGAAGAAGACGAGGAAGAGAAGAAGAAGACAATAAGTGAAAACATGGAATTATTACAACCGGAAGATCTTCAGCAGAAAATATTGCGAGAAGTTAATACGACGTTTGCAAGAAGATTGCACATTATAAAGGCTTTGGAATCTCTTGTGCAACACCAGCCTATGAAGTGTATGATCAATGAAAACTCCAATGAATTGCTTCGATGTCTTGCCGATATTCTCATAAATTTCCCTGAACTCAACAAGCATCTTAGCGAAATAAATGAGTCAACTTTGATGATAACGTTAATATTAATTCGAGAAATTATGCAAATTTCTACGACCCGGACTGACGATTTCCATGCAGTTTTATCCAAGCCGCTGCACAATCTCTATGAAAACATTGATCAGCAAAGTCTAAAATATCAAATTTTATCTGTGTTACATCTGTTGCAAGGGTCAAATGACCTGAATGTTAGATATGACCCTTCGAAAGATCAATTTGAAGAAGCTCGTAATCTAGTGGAAGCGAAAGAGCCCTACCTACAAGTGGAGGGTATTGAGAAACTAATAAAACTCATAAATTGCCGAGACACCTACACCGTCAGCAATGCTCACGCTATAGTAGCCATGGCTTTAAATACTTTAAAATCTCCAGAATCCTATACGTTTCTTAATTGTGTTCGTCTATTTACAACCTTAGTACACATAATGGAATTTGAAATTTTGGATTTGCTTGGAGATGAATATGTTGCCGATTCCAGTACTTTAGATTATCGTCTCGTAGTTGGCGAAGTTATTTTAAAAATAGGACGTGAATTAGGTAAGATCTCTTAATCTTTTAAAAAATTCAATTTTATCAGATTTAATTCCAGGTCCTTTGTGTTATAAATATAAAGCTATTCTCTTGAATTGTTTCATGAATGGTTGCCGTTCACAGCTGGGTGAATTTCGATTGTCCGCCTTTTCAAATTTAGCGCAATTGTGTAGAATACTAACCTATCAAGTCTATCAATATTTTCAGGAGGTAAGAATATAATTATTTTTTATTAGCCTCAAGTTTTTTTACCCACCACCCGGGATGTAGGAATGTTATTACATTTTTTTAACGAATTAGGTTTCTTTTGTCTTTTTCCATATCAGGTCCGACGAGAATGCAAATGTTATTGCGCTATATAACTCGAGATTTGATTCTAAATTACTACTCTTAATGCCTTTTAAACCATAAGAAAAGAGTGGTGGGAAATAGTTGGTTACCTAGTATAGGTTATACAGTACAGAAAGATTAAAAGTTCGATATATTGATTCGCTCGCAACCGTAAAGGATCTGGTAATACTCGCAAACTATTTTATCATTATCTAGATGAAACTAATCACATCAGACGTAAGAGTATTTTGAACCCTAGGTGGGGGTAATACTAGATTTTTTTTCTGAATGAGAACCTTGCTTTCTTATATACTCAATTTTCAGTTGCTTCACTTAATTGATTGCGAATTAACTTCCGGTAAGTATTTGCCCGCGAAAAGGGCTGCTGTTATGGTGCTTAGTGATTTACTAGAAGGCATGGATAACCTCTTCGATTATGAGGAAATGCTTTTACCCATCTATCGATTATTAAAATGTTTGGCATATTCTAAGCAAAGTGATGAACAGATACGTATACATGCTACCAATGGCTTAAAGAATTTATCAGAAAAGTGCACCAAATTAGTGGAAGATATTACTGCTTCACGTCTAGAAAAAGAAATTAAAATCCTCGGAGTGAAAGACAGCTCTAAACGAGATCTAAAGAACCATATACTTGAAATGAATTAAATGAATTAAATTTAAAAATTGTCAACAGAAAATCGAAATATATTTAAAACGTGAAAAAAGGGTCGATCAGGCAAAAATATCCTTATATGCTGCTTGACGATTATTTTAAATATTACGCTGAATTGTGATAAAAAAAAGCATGTGTGCAAAAGTGACACCTTAATAACACATTGATAATTGAGACGCAATCTTCAATGCGAAATCATTTTAAAAGGCAAAACAAAAACAATATACTGTTTGTGCAACGAGCTGAGAAAAAAAGTGCATTACATCCAAAAAACAGAAGAGAAAACAACAACTGAAGTACCTGAAAAAGTGAAACACCGCAGTTTGAGAAAAGGAACCACGTTACTTCCCATTGTGGAATTTATCTCACTCGAAGTACATCACTACACGCTACGACTCCATTCCATTTATTAATCTGACTCTTTATCATCTCTAAGTCTACAAAACCCAATCTGCGAGATATGGCTTTCCACAAACGCTATCTCTCTCGAAAGTGGGGAGATTAAAATCCCCAGAGCCAGAGCTTAAGCCCACATTAGAAGTGATTGTTGTGTATTTATCCACCTCACAAACAATTCTTTGCCAATAATCGAACTTGGCCGAAACCTTAGACATTTTTATTAAAAACAACAACATTGATCACACCCGATCCGGCTACGGCATATTCTGTTGTCGCCAATGCTTCGCTTAAGTGCTGTGAAATCCATGGTGTTGCTTCCATCCCTTCACATTTCACCGAACTTAAAATTTACTCAACTGCCTGTTCCAAAAACCTATCCTAATTCGGACCGCTCCCTAAATTCTGTAACGTTTCAGAAGTCATGCGCTTCTATAAAATTGATCGAAACACTCGTATGTCTTTGGGCACAGTCAGCATAAGTTTTTCCGGGAATATTTTACCCTCTCACATCTGTTTGGAACTTCCCGATGAAACTCTACCTCGGGTCAATTTTACAATAGCGCAAATGTTTCGGCCACACGGATAAAATATGCTTGCGTTAATAGTATGACATGTATGACATGGTAAGATTTGATCGTATCTCCAACTCCTCTCATGGTAGTGGTATGGCGATGCTGATATCTAACAAGCTTTCATTCTCTTACGCTTCTAATTTAACAAATTGTACGCGTATTGAATCTTGCAGCTGTACCATTCACACTTCCTTTGGGGAGCTTTTGATCTTAAGTTGTCATATTCCATCTAACTATAATGTTTCTGATTCTACAATCAACAAGTTATTTTCTTTCAGATCTGACATATCCGCATTAATATGTGGTGATCTTAATACTTACAATGCGTGTGTTGGTGTAGTCGTTATTCCAATTCAAGACGCAGGCAAATCCAAGATTTTTTTGAAAGCAGCAATTTAGTCTTACTAAATATGGTGATCCTACTCATTTTGGTTCCGTCTTTTTTTGCATGGAGCTTTCAATCTGTACACCTAATCTAAGTTCAATGAGGGGAACCTTTAATCAACACCTTAGGTAGCTCTCACTGTCTAATCGTAATTGGTCTTCATTTACATCCTATTACCCATTGCCACCCACATACCCATGTTGCAAAGTATATCAAACTATATTATCCGTAACACCGTATCCGTAGCACCGTATCCGTAACATTTCAAATACCATCCAAGCCAATGATTCTTCGTGTCGTTGTTGATAGATTCTCAAAGCCTTTCGCTCATGCCCTGAATCGAAAGTCTTCTAAAAATTCGTACCCTCCTTGGTGGAACACTCGATGTAGTCGAGCCGCTGCCAAATTTAGACAATCTGTAAATAATGCAAAAAATCTCCTTCTAGAATAATTTTCAAATTTTTGGCCGATGTTAGAAGGAATATACTTTCAGGCTGGAAACAATTTTGAAAAAAAGTCAATAGCGACATGCCAATCTCACGTCTTTGGCGAAAATATTTAGAGGTATCACTTCCTCTCGTTGTGCCATACCTAGACAGCTCTTTAAGGAATTCAGTGACAAGTGTGCTGGACCTTCTGGACCTGTAATGCCCACCGTATCACTTGATGGGAACATGATAATTTTTTCTTAAGTGTCATATCTCTCTCTCAACTCGATAAAGCCATTAATCTTTCAAAAGACTCCAGGCTTAAACTGCATTCGTAGCAATCACCTCAACATCTTGAATATTGCAAACAGATTAACACTGCTAAAGGAATTTAACAATATTCTAATTATCTTCGTGGTAAGACTTCCAAATCTTCACTTTAAGAAAAAAGAATAACTCAATAAGAAATAATCTTAATTCTGACGGATGTATTGCCTTAGTTTCTATCCTTAGAAAAATTTTCGAGAAAGTGTTATACTCACGTTTAGTATCTCGAGTCGTTCTATGGGCATTCTTGACATCTTGACATTTTTTTTTTTTTACTTATATATTTTATTTCTTTTGCACAAGCAAGCAAGCTACAAGTAGCCCCGCCTGAGAGAAAATTGGAACAGTGTAGTGTGGTATATATCCCCGTATCTATAACGCCTTAGTTACGTCGGTTGTAATGAACAAGCAGCTCAGGTCCTTTTTTAAAATTCCAATTTTGAGACGTAGTTTTTGAGAATTTCTCAAATGCAACACTTATCATAATTCCCGTAAAGCGTGCAACTTCTTTATTTATATATATTATATTATTATGTAAACTCATGTAGCGTTCTTGGATTAGTCACTTAGAATGCTAATTCAAACATTTCTGTGGAGTGTGAATATTTCTTATCTAGGGACTCAAATAGCTTTAACAACCTTAGCGCCAAAAGAACAGTTACCTTTACGAAACCAAATGATTTTTACAAATAAAAGCGCAGACAAATGTCATTTTGTCAATCGTTTTCAATACGCAGAAGAGAGTTTCAGATACCTCGCAAAGTACATATATATTTCTGATTACCATCAAATTCTGAAGTGATTTAATCATATGCATACGTCTGTCTGTGTGTGTGTGATAAGCATTTCTCCAGGCTAAGAGAATGTAGCTATTGACGGCAAAATTGACAGAAATATTGGAAAGGTTTGCACGCATTTTGGTATTGAAAACGATCGAAAAACTGCTACAGTACCACGTTTGTAAAGGCAAATAAAAAAAAAAAAAATGATGCTTTGCCTGTAATTCATAAACTTCACTAGACAAAGCTATAGAAATTTGCACACACATTCTATAATTAATCGTACATTGCCTGTATAAAAACGGAACAAATTGTTATGGAATATTGAAATTTTCTCTTTCGTTAAAAAATCTTATCATGTATTATAGAAAAAAGCTTCATAGACTATAAAAAATATATATTTTTGATCAGCATCTAAGACTGAATCCATTTAGCTATGTCTGCCCTTCCGTCAATATGGATTTACTTTCTATTAATTGGATTGATTGTTCGTGGACTTGACCGTATTAGGGCTTTTAAACATATAGAAACAACGATTACAAAATAAACAAAAAATGTTACATTCTAATTATACTTACGGCTTTGTCCCACATGTCGATGGCGACGCATCGTTTGCAGAAGTTTTAGGTGATGCGTCACGTATATGCAAGTTTCGTTCACCACCGATTACCACCTCTAGATATTTCAACTCCACAATTCTCTCTTCGCCCACACTCAGTGTAAATCGCTCGTTTTTCTCAGGCATATTGTGCTGGCGCTAAATTTTTTTTTGGTTTGTATTTTGGTCCGCCAAACATCAAAAAAAAAGGAAAAATGTCAGAAAAACAAATAAAATGTTAGTAGAATTTTTGAAAACTTACTACTTTTTAAATATATGTAAAATCTGCCCCAATATATGCAAATGGCTATATTTTCTTTCTTCGCATGTATTAACAAGTTGATCAGGTAAATAAAAACCGGGCACTAATTATGTCTGCCGATACTTCTGAATTTGTGCGCTAACATTCTCCTGATCGGATCGCTGGTAGTTATTGGAGGTAGGTTGTTATTGCAAATCGTTGAAGTCAATCTGAGGACACGTCTGGAATACAACGTAGGCTGAAAACAAGCTCTGTGTTCAAAAGCGAAAAAATAGGTTTCTTGTTTTTTCAGAGATTTCATTCCAGGTCGTCGCATACTGAACGAGGCCTAATTGGCTAATTGGGAACAAACATCCTCGCTACGATAAAGGATAACTGTTTTTATTTTGTGCATATTCTTACACAAAATTTTGATGACCAAAAGGTGTCATAAGGTCATGTTCAGTTAACCCATACATCCTTAACCAACCCTAATGTTTTCCTCTACAAATCTTGCGAAATCCTCCATCCTCCATCCACTGTAGCGAAAGTGAAAATCATACATACAAATTTAATTAGATAGATTTAATTTAAATATAATTTTTAAGATAATATTCATATTAAAAGAAAATTAATTTAGTTTGAAAGAAATATCAATTATTTGGATTTTTTCTTTAGGTGTATTTAATTTATTACAAATATCTTTTGAATAATTTTGTTTATTAATTCTGTTAATTTATGGTTTATATAATTAAAAAACCTCAAGTGCGGTAAAGCTTTTAATAATAATAATAATAATAATAATAATATTAATAAAAAAAATAAAGCCCAAAGCCTTAGATGCTAGTGCTTTAAGAGTGTAGTCTTAGAATTTATTCTCTGGCTAAATTTATATAATAATAATAATAATAATAATAATAATTAAAAAACAATAAAAAATTACAAATTATATTAGAAGTAGCAACAGTATTTGTTATATTAAAAAAAGTAAGATATTTTTTATTTATTGTATGCTGTTATTAATTCCTTTGCTCTGCCATAGAATTCAAATTTTTTTTTTATCCAAAGTACCCGTATCAAGAGTGTCTCTGCTCGGCTATGCACGAACTGTTTTTTTTTTTCTTTTTAACTAGCGACAGTCGCCTTTCAATAAAATTGCGAGAATTCTGATCGAAATTTAAATACTCTTGATATATTCGTTAAATTTCCATTTAAATTAAAAATTGAAACGATTTTATAGAAAAAAAAGAGGAATATTCATACTATTTAAACTAACCACTTTCAAATTAAAACCAGTAATTCCCCTAGAAAACAAACTTTCTTCACCGCAATCAAAATCAAAAATTGAAAGCGGCTTTGTGGTACATGTATGAAACCGTTCCATTGGATTGTTTCATGAATGTGTACTTTTCACATCTGAACGACTTCTTCGCCTTTTGAAATTTAGCACAATTGTGTAGAATGCTAACCTATCAAGTTCATCATTGTTTGTAAAAAGTAAGGTTATATTCATTTTTACTAGTTTCAAGTTTTTTTTATCCACCAAGTACTTTTTTTTATCATGCATCCCCGCGTCATATTCATATTGTAGTGAAAATCCATCCATTTAGAAGCAACGCCCGAAAATTATGATTTTATTCTTATTTACTATCTCCGATACCTTTCAAACCACATAACAATTGCATTAATTGTTTTTACGTAATATTTACGTGGAAACCGAATCTTTTGTATATTGATTCGTCGAGGACTTTAGTAATGTGCCCCAATTTATTTATAAGTACAAAGGCCAAATGAATAGAAGCGGTCGTTGTACAACGTCTAGAAAAGGAAATAAAAATTCTTGCAGTTACCAGAGAATCGTACACGGGATCTAAAGAAGCACGTTCGTGAAACGAATTAAATTTTTGTTTAATTTCATTGTACGTTCATTGTTGAATATACATTTCTTAATATAAAAATTATATATTTTGCACAATAGTGCCCAGGTCATCTTATGTTCCTTCCATATATAACTGTATACACTGCTTTCATTGTCATAAATACGTTTTAAGCCAGCTATACTTTTCAAAACAGAGTATATAACTTCGCCGCTACAGGATTGCGATCATGTGGCGCGCTTGCAGTGTTTGTTTCCAATACCAAACTCAAGTTCAACTTTATCAGCCACCATTTTTGCAATTGCTAAACTACTAGTGGCTCCCGGTGAAGGAGCATTACGACAGTGTAGAATCCTTTTTGCTAAAAGATTATGCCCAGCGCTGCGATCAAATACAAAATCGTCTACCAATTCGCCACTCAGACTTAGGGCTTGAGCTCTAACGCCAGCAGGCCCTCGACAAACGTCATATTCTGTAATGTCAGGAATAAATTTTTGCAAATCTTTCATTTGTAAATTGATAAAAGCAGATTTAATTATTTCTTTAAGACCAAATCCAAGATTTTTTGATGCCAGTTTAATAAACCCCGGGTAACGTAATGCATCGATCAATTCAAAAACATTAACGTCGCTCCATCTAAAAAAGACAAAATATTAACTCAATTCCAAATGATATTAGAGTGTCAGCGTACTTGTAGCCCTCTCTTTTAAACGCTAGAACTGCATTTGGTCCTAACCAAACGCTACCATCCATGCGAGGCGTGAAATGGACACCTAAGAAGGGAAAACGGGGGTCGGGTACAGGGTAAATATTCCCTTTGATCATATGTTGTTTTTCCTTTGCCAACAAGAGATACTCCCCTCTAAAAGGTATTATTCTTGGCTCTCGCGGGCAACCCGTTTTTTCAGCTAGCAGATCAGATTGTAGGCCTCCGCAAGCTAGCACGTTCTTTGTGAGCAAAATCTGATTATTGTGGTCACCATGCATAGTAATAGGGTACGCGCCTATTTTTTCGCCTTTGGTCTCTGTAAATTTTTTAACTTTATAGTTACAAAATATATCACCGCCGGCTGTCTTAAAATCCATAGCGTAATGCTGGGTCACCTGCGCCCAATCTACTATACCAGTGTCGGGACTCCATAAAGCTTTAAGACCTTGACAGAAAGGTTCAATCTTTTGAATTTCGTCCTCACTGTGCAATAATGTTAAATTTGGTACGTTATTCTTCTTCCCCCGTTCATATAAATCCATAAGCCTTTTCACTTCGTCGTTGTCAGTAGCAACGATTAGTTTCCCACATTTTTTGTAGGGTATTTTTTTCTTATCCAAGTAGGCGTAAGTTAAACGCAAGCCTTCAACGCATAATTTGGCTTTTAAGCTGCCCGGTTTGTAATATATTCCCGCATGTATAACGCCTGAGTTATGCCCGCTTTGATGAGCAGCCAGTTTTGGTTCCTTCTCCACAATAGCCACTCTCAGATAAGGATGGCGTTGTAGAATTTCTCTAGCGGAGGCAACACCTACAATGCCACCGCCAATTACAATTAAATCATAATCTCTGGAAATAATGGCACTCAGTTTTTTCATTTAAGATTTGCTACATACTAATAAATATACTTGTTTCGATGCTGTAAACTCCTGTAACGTTGTTGCATTATATGTAGATTGCTCCTCTGGAGAAGCCCCTTGAAGTTTATTGCTAATTTGGACATTTTATTGTTGGGGTTTTTGCGAACTACTTAGATTTTTCATTTAAAAAATTAGACCTTGAATAACCTTGAAGAATTAGCCAAAAAGAACAATTAATTTTTGCAAGATCAAAGCGTGTCACCGAAATAATTTTGCGGGAATATTGTCGCTGTATCTTTTTTTTAAAATCTTTTCAGACATCGAAAGGAGAATAACGTTATCGTTCATCTTCGATGCATTTATATATACAAAATTTTCCTGAACAATTTTAATAAATGAATTCGAGTACATAAGCAGCTGTTCAAAATGTCTTTTGGGTATTCTTAGTAAATTTGAAAAGAAACTCATTTGGTAACCATGTCAGAGTTAATCCTATTAAACTTTTCAGCAAGAAAAGAATATATATTTTTTGTTTGAAACGACATGAAGCGAAGGTAACCCAGTTGGCAAAGAAATCAAAAAATTTAATCTCTTCTCACTTTCAAATGTTTGCCTAATATGAGAATTCGAATTTATTTATCAAAGAGTGATAGCAGCATTGAAATTAATTTTTCGCAGGTGTTGGTACATTAGGTAAGCCCCATAAGGGGAAACTAATTTTTTTGACCTAAAATGTCGAAAATGAAAGCACTGTTTGTGGGCGCGGAAAAATTTTTAATGTTCCAAAAATTTGATTTTACGAAGACAATTTTGCAGCTGTATATAACTGTATGTGACTCTATAGTCTATATGACGCGTTTTTCTATAACGGAACGGAGCACAACTCGAAAAATTGTCATTCTTTTCGTTCGCATTTTTTTCAATAACTTTAATATGAGATACTCTTGAAAAGTACATAGGGTTTTCGATAAATTACTTTAATAAAAGAATGATGGAACTGAGTTTTCTCATTTAAAAACTCGACAATCACACAAAAATTAATATTTTTAAAATTACTTACATAGTTGTTTAGCTAGGTGGATTAATTTTTTCTTTTTGGATTGAAATTAGCATCGGTTTCACCGCGTGGGCCGCTTAAAATTGAAGAAGCAGGAATGTCTGATTTTTAAAAATAATTCAATTCTAATTATTCTGGAACATAATTTTTGTGTTACCTTCATTTTTATGCGAAAGAAATAGTCAAAAAATAAAACTTCTGTTAGGCTGCAACTTTCGGTAAAAAGCATTTTTCACAGATATTTGTTGGCCATATTCCTACTAACTGTATTTCTCTGTGCAGAACAGAAAACATTTTTAATATATTGTTCAGTATCAGATGAAAATGTTGATTTCAAAACCCGGTGTCCACATTAAAAAAATTTTTTTTTTAAAGAATTGATCAGAAATTCGATTCAAATATTCTGCTTATATACGCAAGTTACCATAATTGATGTTTTTTCCGCTAATCTTGTTCGTCGGCCGGCAGGTGCATGACATGCCATGAATTTGCACTTGGTTGTTCCTCCTCTCGAAAACTTATCTTCTGAGAAAATCAATTAGTCGGAATGAAACTAGATTTGGGATTACCGCAGATAATAAGTAAATTAAATAAAGATAAACGCTTGTATCTAAGAAATTACTTCATAGCACATATTCGTTCCAAAACATAAAAAATGTTTTGCTTTTGTTTTGTATATTAACACAGTAAGAAAGTGTATCAAAGAAGAAGGAATTCAATGCCTGCTTATTAACAGCTCTACCACTATTATAGATAGCAGAAGCACCAAAAGCCTGTGAGATTTTAGTAGTTGGTACTCTGAATGTTCTTTCGGGTTCTCCGAATTCTCGTAAGTGGACACAGGTATATATATCTAGCGTAATATGTTAATATATTGTTACGAATATCCCAAATCCAGTTAATTCTAACTAATTGATTGTCGTAAGTAATAAATTCCCTAGTGCATATTCGCGGCGCGTCATGCAGGTGCCGGCCGACAAAAAAGATTAGCAGGGAAATCGACAGAGAAAAACCCAGGTGCACATGCGCGGCACGTCATACAGCTGGCGGCCGAGCAAAAAGATTAGCAGAAAAGCAGGTTAACGGATTAAAAATTAAGCCATAAAGTTAGGTGATCGTAACATGCTTGTAAAAATGTACATAGGTAGACTATTTGCGGAAGACAGTTTTTAGTCGTAAGAGAAGTAAAGAATAATAATAGTTGTGTTGAGCAGCAAAAAGTATCGTTAAAAGCAAAATAAATAATAAATTGTAAATAATCCTACATTTAGGAACATAATAAAACTTTGAAGTATATTTTCTTTTCAATATCCACGATACAGTGATACGGACCGTATAATAGAAAAGCGGAAATTTGAAACAATATTATATTATTATGCATAATAAAATATATAATTTAAAATATTTTGACAATTGGGGGCGCATCAAACCAGCAAAGACAATTTCCGTTTCAAATATTTTCATGGGGGGGCTAACAACTTGTACCAAGTGTTAAGTCTATCTATAAGTCCCCTATATAATGCATGCAAGGTCTTGGACACGCATTTCTAGTTGTTGAATTATAAGACTCAATGAAATTTAAATAACTCTGCTAAATATTGTCTATGCTCGTACAACGTACTTGAACTTTCAAATTAATGTTTAAGCCGGTAAAAGAAAGTACGAACAAACTCACGAGGTACCTTCAGCACTGACATATGAAGACATATGTGCAGATGTATATCCTCAATAGTATTGCAACAACCTGGCTATTTTAACTTCATAATATATTATATAGAATTAAGGAAAAACATTTTTGAGAATATATAAGAATGTAACTAACCGACACCGTAAGATTTTTAACCGATTTTAAAGTCAGCAGCAATGAATTCGATTAGCCCACTCACGTTAAGAGCCGTGTAAGACATTGCGATACTATTTCACAAAAGGAAATTGTTTTCTTACTCTTTTGAATTATTTTTTATTTAAAATCGCGTTTCTGCTTGAAGTACTTAAATAATTATTATTATATTGTTATACATATTATTGGGAGGAAAAAGCTATATATATTATTGGAAACGGAAGAAATACAAGTCAGTTAAGCTGATGCAATAACCATAACTGATTTTCCAAAGCGGATGCCCGAAGAACCCGTTATCATTTATTTGTTAATCATTAGTTATTATAGTTTTTTTTTAAATTTCATTAATAAATGCACATTCACATATCAATATGTTTTTCTTTTAGTAAAAAATTTCATACAGCAGGATGAAATACGTGCCGTAGACACATAAACAAGTTTTTGTTTATATTCATAGAAAAATGAATGCATTTTATCTATTTTCATAGAAAAATGGACGAATTTTGATCATTTGCATTCATTTCACATTAACATCATAAATTTCACATTTATTGAAAGCAACTCTGTGCTTTCTCCATAGTAACCAAAGGGTATGCTTTTATAAACCTTGTAAAGGAAAAGCCAGATAACGGCTTTTAGCCGTTTTAGCGAAAATTCAACTCAATGCAATTCAATTAGTTCCTACAAAGCCATTTCACAATTACACAAAGAAGTTGTAAGAAGGGAATGATTGCGAAAAAAAAATTTAAAAAAAAGGAATCAAAAAGATTAAAAGCTAGAAGAAGAAATTTGTTAAACATTTACATAAAACTGAAATAAGAAAAAACCCAAAACATTACAAAATTATAAAACAATTTAGTGTATTAGAAAAAAATTGTTCATTAATTTTAACAAAATTAAGTGTATTAAAA
The DNA here is from genome assembly GCA_000688715.1 of Glossina pallidipes. Lineage (NCBI taxonomy): Eukaryota > Metazoa > Arthropoda > Insecta > Diptera > Glossinidae > Glossina > Glossina pallidipes. Next base: position 61,536 of record JMRQ01005155.1, read on the forward strand.
TTTTTCTTAATTTTAACAAAATTAAGGTCTAGTTTCAACAGTTTATTGACGGCAAGCGCATTTATTTCATTCATTTATAATTTTATAAATTTCATGTATTGAGAAGGAGACTCATCTGAGATTCACGTAGTTTCCCTGGGAATCACTTTGGCGTCTCTAGTTGCTAGCAATTTCGAATAGCTTCGTACCGGTTATATTCATATTGACCCGTTATATTAATTAATGTTTGCCACCATATTAATTATTATTCGTCATTGTCTCTTTTGATCGAGTGCAAACATATTTGCATCCCTCGTGTGGCCACTGATCTTTTTTAATAAAAGCTTAAATTTGACACCGTAATTTTCCTGGAGTTTGAAATAGCTCCTTACTATTGGTTAAGCTACAATTGATTAACCAATTAATAATTTATTCGGCAAAGAAATGAAAACTTTCACTTACATCATTAGTTGAGCAAATTCGTCATGTTTACTATTATCCAAAATAAAGCTAAGCTCCGAAGACTTCTCTAATATTAATACGTTCAAAAATTATATCACTACGCGATGCAGAAACGTTGTACAACTGAGCTAACTTTGCATTGCATGTATTGTCATCACTGGATATACGGATAGTGCACCCGGTGGCCATTTTGGACCGAGCAGCTTTTAAACCAAACAACTTCAACAAATGCATGATGATGTTAGAAGGATCAGAGGTGATATGAAGGAGTCCCTAACATGTTACTACCTTTAATTAACAAAATGATTTTCACCACTCTCATGTCCAACAAATAAGGCGCGTAGTAAGAACAACGGAATCATTTCTGTCAAATTTTGATTTTGTTTTCCACACAACCTGCAGGAATTGAACAGAGTTCATCAGTTATCTTTGTACTTCACCCATCCAGTATTTAATCATATTGTCTGATGGAGCAAATTTCCCATAATCTTTACTCAGCCTTTCTTTAGTTTCTTTTAATTAATCCAAGAAACAGGAAGAACGCGAATTTTAGCCCCGTTGTCTAGAACTTAAATTTGAAGACATGAATTATGGAGGATTCGAGCCATTCATCTATAAAAAGTAAGTTCGATGAATCTACATCAAGAAAATTGGCTTTTGGCGTGTGCACATAAGACCGTGAATCCGCTGAGGACATTATTTCATCTTCGTATCGAGTCACGTTTTTTTCTGAACCGATATGCTTCCTTTACATTCGCTTCTGATCTGTAGTATTATGGGTCTGAATAGAAAAAACTTCAACTTTTTTTCCAATATTGTACATTTTAAATTTTTTGCAGAACTTTAATTGTAGTCGTAAAAAAATTTCCAATTCATGTTTGGAGATTGGATCGAAATAATTTTATATTGTTATTAATACCATCTTGATTTTGGGTTACTTTCAATAAAGAATGTTTGCACCGTTGCATGTCACATTTTAAAGCATACGAATGAGCACAAACGGGGCAGGTAAAGGGTTTCACTTGTAAATGAAACCCTTTCAAATGCTGCAGCAATCCATTACGCCGTTTAAATGCTCGATGGCATAGTCCGCAGGTATGTTTCCGCTCTTCAGTGTGGGTTATTTTGTGCTGACGCAAACTATTCGCATTATTGAAGTTCTTCGAACACACCAAACATTCAAATTTAAGAAATTCATTCGGGTATTGCTTCTTATTGAGATTCTTCGCTTGGCTGCATTTAATCGATTGTAAAGAAGGATTTACTGTGTTTTTGATTTTGGAAAAGCTTTTGAGCGATTTAATGGTCGGCTGTGATTGCAATTGTTCAACATTTTGTTCCAGGTTTTGACATTTCTTTTGCAACTTTTTGCAGAATCTTCTCAACTGCTGATAATGCAGAGCCATCGTGTTCAGATTATAATGCAAAGAACGCTTTCTTCTCAGAGTTTTACATTTATTGCTTATCAAAATTGTCTTTTGCTGCTTGGTAGGATCGGGATCACAACTATTCAAAATTGATTCAGGTGGTTGTACAATGTCGTTCTGTTTCACTATTTGAATCTCCTGGTCTGCAGACTTTATATCATTTTCCGTTTTGCAAGTATTGTCTTGATTTTTCTCCAAATTGATGCTTGGGACACTTACCATTGGAGTACCGTGAGTTTGTGTGTAGTGTTGTTTTAAGGCTTCCACGCTAAAAAATTTCATTTGGCATACCATACAAGCATGCAATTGAAAACCGTTGCCGGATTTTACTATACTTTCGTTGAGTACCACGATACCATTCGGCTTGATAGGTTGTTGAATAGCACTAACCGAAGTTACTATGGGCTTCACAGCCCGATTTTCATGCGGTATATCAAAATCGTCTTGCGTCAACGGTGGCACTGGTGCTGGGTTGGCTGTTAAAGTATTTTGGTGGTGATATACTTCCTCTCTGTCCACAGTGGGAACGTTTGTGTTAGCATTTATTGGAGAGTTGGAGGGATTTTCAATATTTTGTTCATAGCCTTCAGTCTTCTCCGTTTTATAGAAATTACGTTCTTCCTTGAAATCTTCTGTCTCGACGTACGCATAATTATGTTCCTCTAGTAGCAGGTGCGTTTGCAGGAGATCGTGAGCTGACGGTAATATTTGTTGCATGAGCTGTTCCTCTCGTACTTTGTACTGCTCACTTTCTTCATTCAACGATGTGGTATTATCATCGTCGGGTATATTTATAAAGGGATCGTCCAAATTTATAATTTCCATGATATCGCAATCATTTATTATTGGAAAATCACAAAATTCATATTTTCTTTCACTCTCTGTCCCTTCAGCTGGTTGATCACAACCGCCATCATATTCCTCATTGTTTATGGGAAAGTCTTGCGACTGTTCATAGCCAGCTTCGGCTACTTCCTGTTTGACTCTCACCACTGGTTCTTGTTTAATTTTAATTGCCTTTTCCACCATACGTGTGCGATATTTTCTTTGTAACTCTTCTTGAGCGTCTCTTACTTTATCTACAAAGCTACCGAATAATTGCAAGTTCTTTAGACAATTGGCACACAATATTTTAGGTAAAGGGTCTTCTTGCTGAATATTAAAAGTGGGAAAACATTTTTGTAGCATGCCATATAGTTCGTAATTGGTAAGAAATGTAGCAGCAGGTATCGAAGAGATGCCGCATAAACGGCAATTACTCCTGACTACATTATTGCTCATGTCTTCCAGACTTTCTTTTATACCTTGTATTTGTTGCGCTTCTTTAGCTTTCACATCATCTATGGTTAATTTTGACTTTTTAGCTGTCTTCTCTTTTGGATTTAACATAACCGATGGTACAGCTGACTTTTTAAGGGTTTTGCGTTCATTTAATGAACGAAAATCCTCTTCTCGAAAATGACGACTACATAATGAACTCCATCGGGAAGCATGCCAGTCCGGACCGCGTTGTTGCTGAATAAACGCTTCCCATTCCTTTAGTAGATCTGCACGCTTTAAAGGAAATCTGTGATAAAGAGAAGTAACTTTTATTGAAGAAGTAAAAGCTTTAGTTAACATACTTATGAAAGGATATATTGTCCGAGTGGCCGTATCTATCATTGCAATTGATTACAGCACAAAAAGAAGGCATTGTGAATTATTTAATAATTAATTAATTAATTTTTATTTCCTTTCAGCTGAATTAGTCTGGCTGTTTGGGGACTAACACAATGAGGTGTCACTTTCGCTTTCGAGTTAAAAATTCCTAAGTGGTAAACACAACGGGCAGTTGCGTTACCATATTTTTTTCAGAAAACTGTAAACAAAACCATATGGTTTTAGAATTAAAAATAAAGAAATTAACGTGAATATAAACAACAAATTTATAGAAAATAACAATAAGAAAGTTAATATAACAGTAAACAAATAAAGAAGATTGATGAGATATATGTGGATATATATATCAGATACATTTTTACGTGTTAATTCATCCGTAATTTGGAAACCACCATTTATCAATCTCTGAAAAACAGTTTGTTGAATATATTTCAACTTTCAAATAAATAGTCTTTATTGGTGTTTTTCATTTCTTGCAAACTAATGCATAGTGTAAACCCAATTGAAAGTGACATAATATAAAAAAAATGTAAATTAAAGTAAGGTAGATATAAATCGGATAAATTAGTTCTAAGTTTAAAATAAATTGACTTAATTTATTCTTGTGCGTTGTTTTCTTTTTGTTCTGTTTGTTTGTATACATCAAAAGCCATACGGTTTGACAATTCCCATAAAGTTTTGCAAAAAGTCGGCAAAGTTGAAGTCTCCACCCGAAAATAGGAATAACGCCTTATTGTGTCAGCTCCCTTAGTCCGCTCTAAAAACGCAATCGTCAAACGACGAATAACACCCGGCCTTGCATAAAAACAGAAAATGAAACCACATTAGTAGTTCTATGTATATACGAATATAAATTTTCTTATTATAATGACAATGAAAGCATAAAACAAACTAAAATTATATATGAACAAAAACGTTATATATATATACGATAGAACATTTCGTTAGCAACATTTGCGCGGCAAAATTATTAATTGAATAATAGCTTAGGGTATTCGGTAAAAAAATGATATTAACACGTTCACGGACGCGACTGCTATAGCATTCATTTTCATAGTGATGCAAAATGACGTGACAGCATTCAAATTTTAAAGCCAATTTTTGCTCATTTAATTTCATGTAACCTTAAGTTTTTGTAATTAATATGCATTTCAAAGTAATGACCAATTGATTCATTAAGTACTTTCTTATTTTTTTTATTTTTCTCCGTGTATTTACAAATTTCTTTAAGTCATCCTAGTTGAAAAATATGATCTATATTGTCGCGGATGCTATAATATTCATTTCATATAACAGTTAAAATACGATGTTCTGACTACTCTTATAATATATGTGTAATCAGATTTTGGATATTACAACTAGTTTCAAAAATAATTGCCTGTCTATTTTTGCAGCTCCCTGAAATTTTTTGCGTCCGCGAACGTGTTAAAGATCATAACTGAGGGAAAGAGAGTAAAGAACTGAATTGAGAACATTTATGAACATATGTATGCTGTACTATGACGTTTTGAATAGACCTGTGCGTGAAAGCAGAAATACTTGTTTGCTGTTGTGCGTACGTTTGCTGAAACGAACCGCAATAGAATTTTCAATTTTGAATCTTCTGTTCTTGGTCGTTTTTATTTTTAGTATTTTATATGAACATTTTTTTATAAATGAATTTGTTTTTTTTTTTGAATAATTACTATGATTTTCTATATATCTATCTATTTATTGCCAAAAAATTTTTATTATGACTATTCAGCTTCAAGCTGATAATTTGGTTACATGGTATCCGTTAACTTTTATGAAATTAAATAAATTAAAAAAATGCAAGAAGCTCTCTTTCTAAAGAATGTACTCATTCATACAACGTTGGACAACGTTGACTCGTTCACTGACTTAGGGGTTCTACACGACTAAAGATTACGTTTTAATTTGCATATTGAGCTCGCTTTAAGTAAAGCTAAGTCCGCACTTGGTTTCATTAAGATGTTGTCCAAAGAGCTGACGGATCCTAACATTGCAAAAAAGCTATATATGTGCTTAGTTAGACCAATGCTTGAGTACGCTTCGGTTGTGTGGTCTCCCTCCTATAGGTATTATGTAGATTCAATTGAATCAGTTCAAAAGTAATTCTTGCTGTTTGCTCTAAGGAATTTAGGTTGACACCCGCTTGTCTCTTTACTTTCCTATGAAAATAGTTTGCTTCTGTTATCCTTACCGTCACTTGGATTTATTTTTGGTCTCCCCTCCTTAATTAAGTTAATTAATGGTACTATCGATTCGCTCACATTCTTTGCTGAGATGAGCTTTAATGTCTCCAACCGCTTCTATAGGTACTTCATCTTCATTAAGCTGAGTCAACGTAAATATAATTACGAGCTGTTTAACCCGTTTAGAGTTGTTTACTATCGCTTAATCTCAATATCGGATTCTATAAAGTCTATCAACACAACTACGGTTAATACGAGCGACTTTCCTATGTCGTATTTAAACTAAATTTTAATCTTCACGTCTCATTATGATTAGAAAATTAATTGGTGTTTACTGTATCGATTGTCAAACTTTTACATGCTTGCGATGGCTTAGGGATTCACTTGCAATTTGGTCCCGTACTGGGTGTGTCTCTGTGTTAGATGTGCACATCCTTTTTTTCTATATTATTTATTTATACATGAATTGTTATTTCATTATTTTTTTTCTTTACTTCTCCTTATATACTTTATACTACTTTTTAATATTAAGTAGTATAGGATTTACTTCTAAGAGTCAATTGAATTCGATTGTTAATTGGTTTTAGTTGGGTTTCATGTGTAAGTAAGTAAAATAATATAAATAAAAATTGTGCAATTTTCCCCACCGCGCCTGAGGTATTGCACTAGGTGCGTTAGCAATTGTTTTGTACTCGACTGATTTTGGGAAGTTGTGCAATGAATCACTTCGCTTCGTTTGCAGCCTTCACTGCCACACACGATGCATTTTTTGGGCTCTTGTCTCTTTTGCATTTTTCTATTATATATTTATTTTCTTTATTTTATTTATATATTTATATGTTCCTTTTATATTTTTATACTTTTTTAATATCTTCTATATTTTTGCCCTTGGACTATGGCTCTACTCCAAAAATTTATAATGGTACACATAAAGATTTTTAAAGATTTTTCTTTTATTTTACTTTTAACACACGATGAACTGTTTTGGAGAGTTTTCATAAACCTCTAGAAAACAGTTCTGCTTTAAACGGAACACTTTAGAAATACCATCAACCTCTAAAGGTTTCCTTTAGAGCCATCGACGTATAGATTTATAGAGATAGAGGGGACTTATAGAGAAAAAATTGCTTAACAAATTAAAGGCATAGGTGCTACCCACATAAAATTTGTACTTGCGTAGTTAGTCCTAAAAATCTTAAACATAAATCAATTCCTTTTTATATAGGCTTTTTCATGTTCCTTCGTTGATATAAAAGTCTTACCGGCAAAATGAAATCTCTAGGAAGGAGAGAACGATTTCGGCTTTTAGGACAATTATGCTCTACATCTACATTGATACCATTATTAAACAATTTTGTTGTAGTTCATTTATTTCTTTTATAGATTTATTTTGGTAAAAAGTGTTTATCAATCGAGAATCCGGCAGTGGTCGAATCACTGTGGCTACATACGTTGTATTTTCAAACATGAGCGTTTTAATAAAAGATGTCCGACAGATACACCAATAAACACAGATGGTGAACAATATATACTTACATATCTTTTACAAACAAAAGGGTGAAAGTAGACATAATGCATTTTTGATTATTTATTAAATTAATTAAAAAGGCCTAACATGCTATTCCAATTTACTTACGTAAAAAAGAAAACAAAGATTCATCAAGTTTTGCGATAACAACAAACTCAGTCTCTAATGTGAAGAGCAAGAAGAATGAAGCTTTAAAACACCTTAAACCGAACTAACGATCAATTTTATGTATACAAACGTCCTGCCTTAAAATGTGTAATCAATTATTTATTTTACTTAAAATTGAAACAAATGAGAAAATTACACATGCCTGCAGTTTGGATACTTGAACTATTGCTGTGCTTAGTGCTTATTTCATATTCTAGCCCTTCAAATTTCAATTGTTTCTCTTATTAACGCTGACTTCTTATCTTATATTCTTTTTGACAAGCATTCAAGATCGTTAGAATGAGATATATCTATTATTACATTTGTGCCTTGTCTTTATATAATAATATTAATATCTTGTAAACCTTTTTCTCTAATGTTTATTTTCTCAATCGATTATTTTTTTATATATAAAAGCACAAATACCTACAGTTTCCAACAACTTTCAAGGCACACTAAAACACAAGTATATTGTTACGAAAATCCCAAATCCAGTTAATGCTAACTAATTGATTTTTCCAAGTAACAAATTCCCTCGTGCATATTTATGGCGCGTCTTGCAGCTCCCGGCCGAGGAAAACGATTAGCAGAAAAGCGGGTTAACGGATTAAAAATGAAGCCACGAAATTAGGTGATGGTAACATGCTTGTAAAAATGTATATAAGTAAAAAATGTATAAAGTGCGGAAGGCAGTTTAGTCGCACGAGAACATTTGAGTCGGACAAGAACGTTTGAGTAGGAAAAAGAATACTAAAGTTGACAAGTGGATCGTATTGCCCAAGTAAAATGTAAATAATCCTAGCCTTAAAGAATAGATTGTAAATAAAGAAATTTGGAGTTAAAAGAGTTCTGAAGTCCATTTCTCTTAAAAATAATATCCACGATCTAGTGATACGGACCGTATCGAGAAAAGTGGTAATTTGTAACAATATATATACATTTAAGGTGCAATCAGAATTTTCTATATCATGTGTTTAAGATTTGAAAAAAATAACCGACTTGTTCGAGGCATGGAATGACAAATAATGGTTGTGTCCACTGTGAAGTAATCCTATCGACAGAGATTGCTACAGCGACGTGCGAACACGTGACTCTACACCGCTGAAAGCAAACTTTGCTGATCATATATTTTAGATCAGAGAAAGGTTTCATAAACGAAAATTATTACTTGTACACTATGATTATGATTACGATATAAGTTTCAATCAATATTTTAATGCCGTACAATTCTCACGTATATAGCAACATTGTGTATATAAGAATTTAATTAGCTATCCTGGAGGTTGCACATAGCAAATTAATATATGAAATCATTACTAAAAAAAAACATTTATTCCAGGTAATAAATTTAAATATTAAATTTTTGTGTATGGTTTTACACATTAAATTTTCAAGCTACTTTGTATTCTGTGCCTTTTCAAAGTAAATGTAATCTTACAATTATAAGCGACATAGCGAATAAGTAACATGTAGGTCTGCTTATCAAATATGTAAGTTAAATAAAGTTTTATTTTTTGGAACTTAAGTTGTTGCACTTGTTGATGTCGAGCAATGAACTAATTTGGTTTTAGCGAATTGCCTTACACGAAACCGTTGGGTTATCCTTTAATCGACAGTCAGTACTTTTATCGGAGTAATGTTTATTGTAGGGTGCAATATGAGATTGGTGAGAAATGTCTATTATAGAGGCAAGGTGAGATTGGTGAGAAATGCTTACGATGCATTTGTGTGATATTCGTAATTTATCAAATGCTACAATGTGAGATTGGTGAGAAATGCTTGCGACGCTTATTTTATTGGAGGGGTTCATGAATTTCTATTCTTTATTAAGGAGATCCTTAACTTGTATATCAATTTTTATTCTGGTTTCGCTTAGATGAGGAAGAGTGTGGATATAACATCGTGTGCTACAGCAAACTTTGACCGTCTGATAGTCCAAAAAAAAGTTTTACTCTTGAAGTCTTAGTGGGTGTACTACTCAAGAGCCTTACTAAGTACCTTCGAACACAAAGCCCTCAAGAAGTAATAATTCTCCGGCACTCAAATCGTAGCACGTTTTAAATTCATAGCTTATATGAATGTACCACTAGAGAAATTATACCCCGTGTGACAAAATCCTGTAGACTTTGGCTAGTATCGGGAAGCTCCCTGCCAGATCTTCATCACTTGATTCCCTGATTTTCTTTATTTGCCGCTCTGTAACACGATTCTAAACCTCAGTTTTGAAAATGTGTTCACAGAAGAAGTAAAAACTATAACTCGTATAATTTGCACCTACAGAAAAAAAAGTAAAGAAATATAACAAATCTAATATACGTAAAGTCATCAATGTTCAAATTTTATTAGCCGCCACAACGTCAGAACCCACAGTACGGTATTTAAAAAAAAGAGTATCTATAAAAAAATGAAACTACTACAACAGTTTTTTAACTGAGAAGCGTGCTTTTAACAGAGAAGCGTGTTTTTATTATCGTTTTTAACTGAGAAGGGTGTTTTTAACTGAGAAGAGTGCTTTTAATAGAGAAGCGTGTTTTTATTATCTTTTTTAACTGAGAAGCGTGTTTTTAACAGAGAAGCGTGTTTTTATTATCTTTTTTAACAGAGAAGCGTGCTTTTAACAGAGAAGCGTGTTTTTATTATCGTTTTTAACTGAGAAGGGTGTTTTTAACTGAGAAGTGTGCTTTTAACAG
>KK500301.1:0-10550 GCA_000688715.1 Glossina pallidipes
TGGCTTTCTCTTTTCATTCCATTACGTAACGTTAAAGTGCATGTATTAGCAGTAACTTTTAAGTAACGTTATAAATTTCTATTGGATAAGTTTTAAGAGCGAACTGAACTCTCATATCAAGTTTATGTAAAGAAAGAAAGACCTTTAGATGGAAATATATCTATATATATATATATATATATATATATGTATATAATTGTACATATTCTTAGTTTTGTACCCTCCTAACTCTTATGTACACAAATATGTACACTTTTTGTTATTATTGCAGAACATTCGCATGCATTTTGTTAGTAGTTAACTCAAAGATAAACGAATGCTTTTAATCCGTTGAAAATACGTCGGTTACAAAGATTAATTTGAAAATCTATTAAAGTTAAAGGCTTTAAATTATATTTACGTGTCCTATGTGAAGGATTGACAGAGAGTATAATTAACAATTCATGAGGTCTCTTTTTGGAGATCACTGAAATGATATATTTAGCTTAGCTCAAAATAATGTATAATTAGGGTAAATAATAAATCCAAGCAGTTTGTGAGTTTGTTTCACTTGGCTGAAAAGTGTATGCCTTCCTTTCCTGAAGAGTCCTGAAGAGAAACTTTAGATATAAAGGATTTCACTCGAACTCTTCATAATGCCCAGAGAACGTGTATCTTCTTCTCCTTCTTCTGGAATTCAGGAAATCAACAGCAGATGATTCACTATAGGGAATGCAGATACTTTAACTAGAAAAACGTCGATATCGTCGACAAAAGATTCTGCGTGTTTATCGTAACAAGCAAAAAGTCTACATGTTATTCCATAGACCAGGAAAGTTTCTGTTAAGGCTCCTAAGCCACACAGCTATCAGTTGATTGAAAAAAATCTTAAACTTACATTCATTTTTGTCTGAATCGGATCGTTTCATTTCTAAGAATGTGAACGCAGTTATGCCTTCAAAAGAAGCTTATTGTTGTTGTATTATTGTTATGAATTATGAAACTAGAATCAGCTATTCATACAGTCATGCGCTTTATCCATAGCATCCACTTTCGAGATTATATATCCTATTACGTTGGAAATGTCTTAAAATTCTCTTGTCAAGGAGGCCCACCGTTCATTACGTCGACCGATTCGGAAAGCCATTTTGCTTGTCTGTCCGTCTGTGCGTTGTGCTTTCTTTTTGTGTTCAATCTACAGGCCGCAATTTTTAAGACATATAGTACATCGACATGTTTTGATGCACGCGCGAAAGCTGTTGAAAATCACTTTGACCGGACCGCTTTCCACGCAACGCTTCACCTTTAAAAGTCATTATATGAATAACTCTAGGGTGGCGTAGGCTGCTTAATGGTCGTCTGCGAACCTCTATAGTATTTTTACTTATTTCTATTTAAACTTGCTAAGTTCGAATCAACCCGCTTCCTTCTGAAGTTAGCTGATCTAGTCTAGGAATTCCCAATATGTCATGTCCTTTATAACGACTTTGGTCGTTGAAAAGTCATGGGTTGTCCGCTAGGCTTGTTGTTGAAAGCTCTTGCCAAAGCTCAGAGATGTTACCAGTAGTGTGAATCTCTTCAACGTTAGCACTAGGGACGTTTTACGTAAACCTTTTTAATTCAATTCGAGTCAGTTCACTTAACCTTATCTGTAATATAACAATGTTACTTAAGCAATGATATATAGAAAATTAAGTGTTCAAGAATATTTCTTTTGCTACTTAAATATTCATAGCAAGCATTATGACAAATTTGCAAAACATATAATCAAATTTATAAGGACCGTACCGCAGACCATATACGACCGCACACTATATATGTACGTTATATCTACAAAAATCAGTCAGCGTCACGAGCGTAAAACCGATGATATGAAGCTTCCATTTGACACAAATATTTCGCGTCACTTAAGAACCCATTTGCTCACATGGACGCCCACAACGTAGAACAAACTGAAACAAACAGGGACAACAGTGAAAAATTTTCCAAATGGCTGTCTACAACCTTCGATTTCGTGAAAACCTATAAAAAACTATTAGGGAGATATTTGCCAGAGGCACTTGCACATTAAGCGCAAACACAATCACGATCAGTGTGCTGGTACGCCCATAGTTAATGGCAAAAGTAAGTGACTTAGCAGAGGTGAGTTACCGTAAGCAGATCATGTCAAAGCAACTTCAGGGAATGTTTGTTTCAAACTTCAGTGTTACGTCTTCATTAATTCGGTCGTGGCGATTCACAAAAATTATCCGTCAAAATGACGCATGATCCCAGTTTTAGTGTCACAATTAGAAGGTCTACTTTTGAAAAAAATTTGGCTTCGGCTTAAGACTGCAACAGGTTTGCACCATGGATTGGATTTGTTGGCTTTTTACACTTTTAAGCGCATGGCGGGATCAAGTTCTTATTTTTCCTCAGTTGCTTCTTATACTCTACACCACCACATACATGTATGTAGGGTTATAGGCTATTGCTAAAAAGAGGCTGAAGATAAAGCCACTCTCTAGGATATTTAGCATAAAAGTAGTAAAAAAATCAACCTGTTTTAGCCTAAAGACAAAAGGTGGTACATTATTGCAGACCATTTTCTTCATCAGTATGCTGAGGATTTAATCAAGTTTTCACTCGTTAGATTAATGTTTATGGCCATATTGCTATAGAGCATCTCCTTTATTAATAGTTCTGTCCCGCACGCTTTTCTGTTATTCCATCTCCTTCAAGGTAATCCAGACGGAATTTAAAAATTACTAACATTGTAGAGCTCTTTCCATTTGCTTAGACGAATTTTGCTTTGAAGAAGTAGATCAACTTTACCAACCTGCCAACTCGGTCTTAAAAAGAAATAGACAAATAAATGCTGCAACGATTTTGGAAAAATTACTTAAAAATTCAGAAAATGTCCAATATTGCATATATATATATATATATATATATATATATATATATATCTATTTATTTATATACATATTGTTACGAAAATCACAGATTCAATGATGGAATTCATGGAAGTTAGACGATTTTCTAAGAAACCAAAACGAAAACAAAGGAAAAGCGAAAACCACATTCATGATGCTTTACCTGGGTCGTGCAGGTGGTAACTTGCAGAAAGATTAACAACAATGAACAGAAATTTAACGGAGAAAGGCAAGGCAAACAAAAAGATGTTGCGATAAATTTAGGTAACGACATACAAGCACCATTTTGCTCGAGCCAAAAGAGTTGAATTGCGTTGTAATTATAATTCCTTGTAAATAATTTGTAGATCTCCGAAGGAGTAAATCGAGGTGGTCAAAATTTTGCCTCTTAAGGAACGTTCAGGTCCACGCCACATTCAGACATTGATAAAAAGAAACTATCTTGCTTTATACACTTAAGAAGTACAATAAGTAAGGTTAAGTTGTGAGACAAGGTACGCATTGTTCGCCTTTTTTTTTTTGTCTTTGTATTCCAATGTTGGCATAGTAATGATGACGTTCCTCTTGTAACTCAGCTAAACGCAACAAAGAATTGATTGCCTTAACAAATATATTTATAATCAACATGCGATAGTAAACCGCTTTAGCTACTCTCACGTACTTGTTCGTCTCAAGGTCCCAGAAAGTAATTCAAAATTCTAAAAAAAATTAGTCTATTTGTTCTTCCGAATGAATTCCATAATGTAAACCTAATACAGGCGTGTAGTCCGTTTTGATCGTCCAGCCGACACTTAAAGTATGAAATAACATTTATTATGTTCATGCTTTTCCGTATGTGGCTGGCATCGCAAAGCCGTCCTTTATCACGTGAAGGTTTTTATTTGCCTTGTTTTCATCTCTTCCACTATCAGCCGATATTCCACTCATTAGCAACTTGAAATCATAGTGCATTAAAATGCTGTACATAATTTAAGAGAAACAGAACGAAACAAAAGAAACACACAACAAGAATTTTACATAAAGGTTCAACAAACCTTAAACATATTTTAGTGGTTGTTTTTTTTTTTTTTGCTTTTAAATATTAGTTTTTAATTATTTTGCTTTAAGGTTTGTTCCACTTTTTTCCATTGAAACTATCAGAAAAGAAGAAATGATTCAAGGGTTAAGCCGATTCTGTTAACACACTATCCCCTAAGTTCCGCACGATATTTGGTTACAGGCTTAGAAGACAGCAAAGATTCATTTGAGAATCGTGTTTCTCTCTGCCCGCCATAGTGTTGCACATACATGGGACATCCCCTGGTCATATTGAAACAAGTAAAAACGCTATAGGGGAATACGGTTCATCATTAAATACTCCGCACCACTTTACTTAATACAGTGATTCGTATAACGACTTTTCAAAATAAAGCGTTATTTAGGACATTGTTGAAAAAGTGTTCCAATTCGAACCATTTTCAAGATCGTGCGTCCCTCGGCCAAAGCATCAATGTCGGTGTACCAACTTTTAGTAAATATCTTTAAAGTTACGATCTGTGGGTGAACACAAGAAAGTACGGGCATATGGACATACGGACAGACAATCTTAGATTGATTCAGAAAGTGATTATGTATTGGTGAGTGTATCTCAAGTCCTTCTAAATGTTGCACACGTCCGCAATAACTTAATCTACCCTTGTAGCTCAAGTGTTGGAGGGTATAAAGAAAAATCGCCACCGTATAGTTTTACACGATGTGACCTCATAAATACCCGTATAGCTCGAACTTCCTCTCCCAGCTTTTTGTAAGACAAAAAAAACTTTAATGAAAAAAGGAAAATTAAGCTCAAGAACCGATTGCGACAGTTTTCAAATTCAGAAACGTGCGACAATCTAGAGAATGAACCCGTAGCGTAAAAGTTTCTCTAGGCAAAGCTTAATGGCGTTTTGGCCCACATACAAATGGAAACACACGCATATAAATAGAAAGACGACAACTTGTTTCTAATGCTATTTATGTTAATCAAGAAAACGTGTAGTTAATGTGGTCTCTTATGCGTATTGAGCAAATTTAATATACCTCCTACGGTGACTGACTGTATTAGTTCTGCATCTTTATAGTTATGTGGATGTAACCCAAAGAGCAATGGCAAAGCAGAAAAAGTGTTGAATATATAAGTGTATGGTTCTCTACGTGTAATATATACATAAATATAAAAACAAAAAAAAAAAAACCTTTAGTTTTTTCTCTCATAGCATACTTTGAAGCATTTATTATTGTATACCATTGTGTGTTTATGAGGCTTTAAATTATGTGGCAAAACCGCAGCTTTTCTTAAAGTCAAGCAGGAGTTTTTTGTTTTTGTTTTTGCATTACTTTACTTAATATTTATTATTATTATTCCATTTCTGTTTTTCCGCCGTTTTTACTGCTTTCGCTTTGAATATGAAAGCAATTTTGTGCTACGTATACCTATGTACAATAAAACAATTTTATAAGCATTCATCCGCGGCAAAAAAAAAAAAACTGTTTACAGAAAATAAATGCGCAGAGCGAACAATTGTTAAAGTTTTGATTTATAAAAAAAAAAAAAAAAAAAAATAAGGAAAAGAAAAAGAAAGCAAGCACCAAAGAAATGCATGTGCAAGTATATCTAAACAGCTACAATAAGCTTCAAACATGTATATATATATTTATGTGTGTGTGTGTATATACATATTTTAATATATAAATATATACATGTTTCTCTAACTTTTGCTACAAAATGAATAGAAACTGAAGACCTTTAAATGTGAAAAAATGAAAAAATCGTCATTATATAAAGCAACAGAAGAACAAAGCAAAGTCGTAAATTAAAATTATAAAAAATTGCTTCTGAAACTTATAATCGAGTGGCAGTTGATTTAGAGTTTAAAGAGCCACACTAATGTATGTATAACTGGATCATCTCAAGAGTACTAATTAACGCTAACTTCTGAGCACGAGTTTTCAATTAATTAAATTCTTCTTTCATTTAAAGCAATAAAAAACTTACCAAAAGTATAGAGAAAGCACCTTTCACTTGCACCATCTAAAACCATCTAGGATACCTATCAAGAAGTGAAATATGACGACTTTTAGAATCATAAATATGTATATGTATGTATGACATATAAAACAAATAACAAAAAACTTCCATCCATAATGTGAAGAGACCATAAGCTCTGAACTGAATCGATTAAACGTAAGTTGCATAACCCATCAACAGCGGGACATGGATGGAGCTCAAATTTATACTCGATGAGGTTAAACACTATCTGGTGCAAAATTTAAGCGGTGGAGATGCCTTTAACTCTGACAAATTTCATATACTTAATGAGCTGATCGGACATATATGTTAGTACTTGGTTCACAATGTGACCAGTCAATCACTCATAGATGTCCCTATATGATGATCAGAAAGATGCGAGGAAAGGAAAAAATATAGAGAAGTGGCCACAACCTCATATGCAATTTGTAGGTACATGTAAGTACTTTTATGCCTGCCTTTATGGACTAAGCACTCACTATAGCTACTAAATAGCAAGTGTGGTCCACCACATTAGGATTTGAGCTTGCGAACACCGAGTCTTGCGAACCGTGATCTTTATCAACCAGGTTATGTAGCAGTCCAAAAATAAGTTAAAATAACTCCAATTATCTTTACTTCAAGGAAATGGAAAACCTGGAAAGTCATGCACCAGTGTTAGGTGCCGCGAAAATACTTGATTATATAACGAACGTGTTGGAAGACAATGGCCTTCTCAAAGTAACAATAAAAACAAAGCGTGGCATTGCATACACATCAAAGCCAAACGCAGTCAATTTACAAATAATTGGCTATGTTCATGATGTGTGTTTTTGGAAGGCCACTTATTAGGGCACTAATTGATTTAGCCGAGGCTAGAGGTTGAAGACAACGCAATTTAATCATTGCATGAAATCTGAATGAATGAATTAGTTATAAGACATTCTTTGACAAGATGTGCATCACCTTTGTTGAATACCCTTCTGATAATTCGGTGACAATCCGGAGAAGAAAGAAGCAAGAATATCACGTTAGTACGATAGTTTTTCGAATACATTGTTAGAGCTTTCAACTAAGAACTTTTGCACTGCGATGAGTAAAATTATACTCTCCTGGAACCAGTCATGTGATGAGCCAAATTCTTGCTCAAAAACAAAAAACAACAATTTTATTGGTTATGCATACCTAAAAGATATGTACATCTCCTGACTTAATTCCCCAAATGTCATACAAAGCTACTCATAAAATGCTCACATTCGCGTAAGCACCTACAAGATTCTTCTACACGAAAAACTTATATATTATATAACTGCACCTCACACCACCAGTGGTATATTAGGTTTGTGCATATGTATGCAACACGCAGAAGGACTTCAGATGATCCCACCCTTTGTTATAGCGATCGATTCAGAGTCACCTCCTGAATCGATCTAGGTCGGCCTGTCCGTCTGTTCGTCTTGTTTTCGTATGGACAAGCTGCAAGTCGCAATTTTGGGGATATTTTGATGAAATTTGATACACCGATATACTGTGCCGCAAGGATGAGCGCTATTGAAATCGGTGATACGTTTCAAACACGACGCCCACAGAATATTCATAATTCTGTTCGAGCTATTTAAACATATTAAAACTAAAATTTTTTTTTCCTTCAAAAAGGAAAATTTTCATAAAAATCCTTACATTAGTTAGTATCAAAAAATAGGTGGGCGTGATCCAATTACTATACAATAAATTTTTTTATCTTAAATTACAATATTAAAATTTAAACTTTTCTGACTTACAAAGAAGCAATTTTCGTGAAAATCTATATATAAGGTAGGACCCATAAAATAGGCCAAGATGGTCCAAATATAATACGATTAATTTTTTTATATTAAATTGCTATTATGGTATAATTTTCATAATGAAGCGTTGAAAAGAGCTTTCGTTATATGAGAGTTGTTTGACAAACATCCCCAGCGCGTCCAAAGATTTCATAACATATTTAGAAAGCCAAAATACTACTGTTTAAAATTTGCATATAATGACATTTTAAAATAGCACCTTATATGGCGAGTAGTGGAGACAGCATACTGATGCAAACAATTTCGAATACCATTTGTACACGTCAGTGTACCAAATTTTCTCAAAATATCTCAGAAGTTGCGATCTCTAAGTTGAACACAAATATACATGGACAGACGGACAGACAGGCTTAGATTGATTTACGAAATGATTCTGAATGGATGAGTACAATAAAAGGTGGGTCTATCTTAAACCCTTCCGCATGTTACATACGTCCGCCCAAATCGAATATACCCTGTACCACAAGTGGTATAGGGTATAAAGAAGCGATCAATTAGGCTAATTTAAAACGATTTGGTCAGTCATCAAATTTTTTAGGCTACGTGTACTTAATTGAATTAAAGCAGTCAGCCTAAAAGTGCGTTAAAAAAGAGAAAAGTTGAAAATAATTACACAAACGATACGAGACAGACAGATTTTTCAAAATGAAAAAAAAATACTGGCTTTTATTTGAAATTTTATGCATAGGCTTTTTACCATTCCCTATGAAATATACTTAACTTCACGTTCGTGCATAATTCATTTATTTATATCATTCTGCACGCTAGCTAGCTTTGAACGTTTGTCAGGTCATGTTTTGTGACGAAAATGAAAAAAATAATTAAAGTTAAAAGAAAAATTTTTATAATTCAAACTTTATTTAATGTACACATATATTATATTTATATTCATGTTTGCACGGTTATGTGAAAAGAATTTTAAATGACATTATCGTTACGTTGCGAATGCAAACAAAACAATTCACGCTTTTGCTCCCCAAACAAAGACAAATTTTCAAGGTTAGCTTAGAGAACACGTAACAAAGAACGAATATTTATGCATACATATATATATATATATGCGTGTGTGTGTGTGTGTGTGTGTGTATGAGTATTAATGTATATGTATCAATATATATATATGGATATATATATATATATATATATATATATATATGTACACATATATGTAGAAATTCTCTGAAAGGAATTCTCTTTGAGGCACTGATTGGCATTGACTACGATTGATTTGTGGTTGTAGTAGTGAACGTCTCTATTGTAAAAGAAATAATATTTAATAAAGGAAAACTTACTTATATTTATAAGGAACAACAACAATACCGTTGCCTTTTATCTCTTGTACTGCACACAGTATTATTCATCTATTGCATGGCCTTGCTTGCTCTCTGCGTAACGTTAGTTTTGTAAATAAAAAAAAAAAAACCAAAACGCGTAAGAAGTCCTTTGCCTATACTTAGGCCGCAGCAGAACACCGTAAACATATGAAAAATGAAACTTTTTTTTTTAAACACACTTTTGACTGTTTATTGTGTAACTGTAATCAGGTGGAATGACATATTTTACAGGCAAATAGAAGAAATAAAAACACTATTACACTTAACTTAATTATTATTAGCCATTAAATAACACTTTTAACATATTCTTGTTACACTTTTATTAAGAATTTTTTTTTTTTTTTTTGTTATTGATATTTATAATTATTTTCTAGTGCGTTTAATGTTTGTTTTTGTACTTGAGTTTTAATTAATGTGTATGTGAGTTTGTTGTGCTGCCGTTCGTCTGCCCTTCAAAAATGAGTAAAAATAGTATTTTTTGGGTATGTTCAATGGCGGCCGTAATGTAACTTATTCATCAACACTGAACAGATGAACTTCTTTCCTTTACAGTCGAAAACATTTTCATTACTCTTTGAGGAGCTTAACGTTACCGCGTTAAAGCGCAAACTCAATGCTCATTTAATGCTTGCCTAAGACTCTTTCATTCGCTTTTCATTTACTCTCTTTATACAGTATTTACAAGGTTATTAAAATCGCTTAAAGTCTGACTTCTGACTTATGGAACTTTAAACTTCTAACGCAATAAGGGATATAAAGCATAGAACGACAATAATAAAATTATACATAACTAATGGGCAATAAATTTAAGCAAGAAAACGAAGGTCCTTTTAAAAATGAAATTAAACTCAATATAAAGCAGTGGAGAAGATTTTTATAAGTTTTGGCTTTTAAACGAACCAAACGAAAAACAGGTGATGTATCCCTAAACTACTTTGCTTTATATAGCTATTCACAGAAATACGTTTCAACATAACCCGTTATACATATATAAGTGATCCGATCCGCAACATTTTGGTTGGTCATATTAAGAAGAAAAATCTTGTATAATACCAAACCGCTCGCTATACAAAAAAAATAAAAGGAACTTTTAAAAAAAGTAACAAAGACAATTTTGTTACATGACATCCGTCTATGCATCCATAGAGCGGTTCATAATAAGTTGGAATCAGTCAACCGGGATTTGCATGCCCCAGGGGCTTACTCACCAAAGTCTAGTCCTCTCGATTATCATTTGCTTGCGTTTGTCTCCTTAGGACCCAAACGCACTGAGCATTGTTTGAATTCTCACGAAAATGCATCTATGACTAGTTTGCCTCAAGAAAGCAATAGTTTTTTGGCACATCTTGGAAAATGAACTTTGTACAGCGCTCAAGTTAAGGAACTGCATATGGAAGATGAAATTGTCTGAGTTTGGTGATCGGCAAGAGGATACCATTGTTGTGACTTTAAG
>KK500301.1:13604-55150 GCA_000688715.1 Glossina pallidipes
TAATGTCATGAAAATGACAGCATCATTACTATTATTATCAAGGTTGTCATCGTCCTCTATTTTTGGCCAGGGCCAATTAAAAGGAAAACATGGAATTATTCCAAATCGATCTGCTGACATTTCTTACGTTTGCGAGATGGATTGCTTTGAAAGAATGGATGTCAAGCAGTGATCTTAAGGCGAATCTATCTTTCTCATATGTGTATCATTAGATAAGACGGGATGAGACGAAGAGTGTTTTTCGTTTTGAATCGTTTCTGATAAATATTCTGCAAGACTTTTCAAAATTCCAATTTTTTAAGGCAAAGTGAAGCATCTGTCAAGTTTAGCAGAAACACGTTCGGAATTTATTCAATATTTATGTGAAGCTAGTAATAGCATCATTACCAGGCGACACGATGTCAAGTTTCTGAACGACTTAATTATATAGTTGCCGTCAATATTCGGAAAGCAAATACATTGTGACAAATATTATCAAAAATTAAGTTACTAACGAAAATATTGTAAATTGCATTAGAAAATTTTACTTAAATTCGACCAGCATGTGATTGTATTTCTTCTTAAAAGCGTGAAAACAAGGATAAGATTACGATGTTCTTACAGATATTGAGGCAGTTATTGAAAACTTAAAACAAAAAAAAAGTTTCTTTTCAAAGAACAATACAAAAACTTTCTCTGTCACTTGAAAGTAAAAACTCATCTTTTGTTTAAGATTTTTTGTTATATATTTTTTTTATTGTTTCAAGCCAATTGATAGGAAAGTACGTAAAGGTTGCAACAAGATACTACGGAAAATGGGACAAATTGCAGTTCTTTCCTTGCAATAGGGTCACGTAGACCACAACAATGAAGCAGAAGGGTATGCTGATGAACTCTCGTTGATTATTTTGTTATTGTTGTTGTTGACCTTTTATTTATTTGCTCTGATTATAATTTACCAAACCGGCAACCAATTACATGAGTTTACACAAATAATGCGTATATATATTAAAGCAACAAATTATGATCCAAAAGGGAATAATTACTGTCACAACAAAATGATTTATAATGCGGCCTAAAATGTAAACCAAACCAAAGAAATACGATATCGTTGTTTGGAAATAATTCTTAACAAAAGACATTCATTCGTTTATTTTATATTTAAAGAAATAAACCAAAAAAAAAAGGAACAATTTCTACCATTAGATGCTTTTGCATACGCTTTTAATATAGAAAATTATTTATCAAAAATATTTATTCGTTTCTGTTTTACCTGCAAATAATTTCAAGATCACGTTTTCCACTTATCGATTACGCAGAATTGAAAAGAAATACGGAGATAAATTTCACCAAAGAACGCGAAGATATTCCATCAATCCATTGGTAACAAAAAAAAATTCGAAAATCGAAAAAAAATTCACTAAAGTCTTTATTACATAGGAAAGATAAACAATGGTTAAGACTACTTGCATGCTTGCGATATTCATGAAAGAAATTTGTACTAAAAATAATTATTCAAGTTTGCATGGGATTTTATGATTTTTAAAAATACTCTCTCTCGAGAACGATAAATTTCGGCTTACCCGTACAATGCCACTGATAAAACTTTTTCTAGTACGATTTATTAATAACTTTGAATTCGTTAATCGCACGTTTTGTTGGCTTTCAGCGACGAGTAACCATTACCTTAGTCCTATTTTCTTTAACATGGGAGAATAAAATCAAAACTACATGCTAGATAATCAATTGCACATATTTATAGCTTGAAAAACCAATTATCTGCACGCGAGCCTGCATTGTCGCATGAGGGTGAATTATTCCGAATCTCATGTTAATAGCTTGCGATTTTTCTAATGATTTCTTGTGTTTGTTAAATAAATGCCTACATATAAAGATTGCAGCATAGCCGAGTGGATACGGGTTACGACTATGACGATGGTGGATTCAAATCCTAATCAGATGTGATTATAGTTGATTGTGTACCTTATAGCGAGTGCTCAGTCGATAAAGGCATAACACTTTCCGTCTAGCCGGACACATAGGCAATACACGGCAGCCACTTGATGTATCTTTCTCTTTCGGTACTTCGTCACTTCTTTCTCACCAAAGCCATGATAAACGTATAAAGAGCATTCCTTGGATCGTGCTAAAGAAAGGAAAATATTGATTGGAGCTCATTTGAGCTTTTATTGAGAAAACTTTCGATACTGCAAGGACGACTAGTAATCCATTACTGCTTATACGCATTCATTCATCTCCTCGCCATTTATTCTAATACTTACACTATTTTAATAGAATTTTTGGATCCATTTTTTTTCTTTCGATCAGTCGACGTGGACTTCTTCACGGGCTTGCAAAGCCGCTGTCCTTTTTCGTGCCTAAAATTAAATAAAGTTGAATTTCATTGTGAAGACATTTGAAAAGATCGATTCCTGTACACAATCGATGTTTATTGGCGCAAAAATGGTTTCTAAAGCTCGTCTGATTAGATTCAATACAATTACTAAGCGCAGCAGTTCTCCATAGTGTGATAGCCAGTGCAGGATTGTTGGCTACATACTGGAAGGTGTTGTGCTTTTTACATGCCGTCCATTTTTAAGTAATGTAGTTTTTGAATTTATAGATAATATTTTAAGGCCTAACATAATAGCAAAAGATAAAATGCTCTCAAAATCCCAAGATGTCTTCAGATGACTATGTTCACAAAGTAACCTTGTTACTCGAAGTAGAGAAAGTTTTGAAATCAAAGAAAGTAGAGTCCATGTGATAAGTATGGCGTTAGTAAGTACATAGACTGTAGAAGATGCCATAATTCTCCAAAAGAACTTCAGTTTGCCACTAAAACTACAATTTAGTCATTGTAATACACTTCGAATATTCTTGATGAGTGTAAGGACAGGATTAACCCACTTGCTCGCTTAATGCTGAAAATTTTTAAGCTGATTGGATAAGGAAGGAAATTGCGATGTCATCTTCAAACTTTCACGATTGAGTATCCTGCGCCACTTGCTAAGCTGTATGCAACACGGACGGATGCATCTTTTATTATACCGATCGATTCAGAATGACTTTCCAGTTTGATCTAAGCGTAAGCTGTCCATCTGTCCACCTTGTTTTCTTGTATTTAATCTACAGGCTGCAATTTTTGGGATATTTTGATGAAATTTATTACAGCGATATGTCCTTAAAAGGGACAAATACAATTGAAAATGGTTCGCATTGGACCAACTTTTCAATCACTTGTCATATAACGCGTTACTTTTAACTGTCGTTGTATTAACAACCGTAGGGAAATGTAGGGTATTTGAGTCGCGACCCGCCATACCGTTTTTCCTTCTTAAGGGTTTAAAAATTGGGGGGTGAACTCACAAAACAAAGAAAATTTCAAAAAATTATTCTAAAATTTAACACATATCTCGTGCCAGGGCATCAAGGAACTACTGCTATAATCAATGTATACTTTTGCGTTTCCCAGATGTAGAGAACAGCGAAGATTTGTTCGAAAGTGAAGAAAATTCGCTCACTTTTGCTTTATGGCATTAACTTTCACTCCTAGATCCACCAAAGAGTTAACCACTTGATAATAAAAATGTTTTCACAAGACACGTAGCTATGTTCAACTCTTCGTGGTAGTTAGCTTCTATGTCTTTTTCGTATTTATACGTACACATATATGTACACGTATGCCACAGAAACAAACTTAACTCTTGCACTCTCACATCCTTCAGTTGATGTTTTTAGTTTAAATGATTTTTCCACTAACTTAACCTAACTTTTCAATTTGTATATAGAGGGACGCAAGTAGAGAAATATCCGTTTGAATGTATGAGAATAATATGTAAAAGCATTTTAAGTTAATAAACTTTCTCTTAACATTGACAATCGAAACAAGACATAAAACTAGAATAAAAGAACGAGTGTTGTGTTCAACTTAAACGAATTATTTAATATTTCTTTCTGTTAACTTGTCTACATTTCAAATTCAAGGGAAACATTCAAATATGTCTTCACACTAATGTTAATTTTTTATAATATCTCTGCATATAACATACTTCCATATTATAACATAGACAAGCATTTCAACATACACATGGATACATGATCGAGGTAAGTCACGTGGCGAAACACAAGAACAATACGACCGGGGTTTGGGTTGATGGTACAAATATGAAACATGAAACTTTTCATTCGATACTAAGAAAATTTTGTACGCTATCGAGTGCTATCGAATCACTGCTCATTCAAAGTTGCGTCGAGTTGAAGTCAAAGTTGGTAACAAAAACTATTTACCCAAAACTTAAAATTACGCTCGAGTTAGCTCAATAACTAGAACCGCAAACGCTAACCTGCAGACAAGGTCAGACAAATCAAGAATCCGTACACCTGGGCCGCCACCATTGACCAACGAGCCGCATGGTCGGTTGTGGTTTAATTTGTGTTAAAAAATTGTCGTTCTATCCGTTAGACACGTACGTCTTAACAGGCATTTGTTAATGAAGTCTGGAAGAGATAAATAAATCGCGCCGTCCAACCACCCGGCCTCTCTTTCTCTCTTGCTTTGAATCCCTCTTTCACAGCAGACCTAGGGCGGAATTATAATCGATCATGGAGCACTTCTGCCTCTTTCAGGTCAGCAAAAGCTTGGTATGACTTAAGTTATCTATCTTTCCTCGTAAAAAGACCAAACGCCAGCACCATAGAGCAAAATTGTCTCGCGTTCTCTACTTTATCTTGAAGAGGTATTCTGTACATGCAGCACATTGATGAATGGTGATATGACGATAACAGGGCCCTTTTCGTTATTCATCAATACAAAGCAAGAAGTTAACATGACTTTGGTGAGCCTTGCAATGCAAAACGTGTATCACCAAAATTATCTGAATTAATCTTTCAGGGTCTTGGAAAACCCATATATTTCCTTAAATTACTCTTTCATTCTTAAATATTGCAATTTCGACTGGCTTTGACTTCTGTTGTCCTGGCCTTAAATGCGAGTTATCATCAAAAGCCAACAATTCGTTACACATGATAGGAATAAAGCATACAATCATCATTTGTATGTTATGTACACACATGCCGTGCATTCTTATGCATGTACGTAATCAAAGGAACTTTTGCAGAATTTTATCATAAACACATTACACGACAAACTATGCTATTGTTTCGTGTCTGCGCAGATGTGCTTACAATTGTCTGAATTAGAAGAAAAAATTTCTCAATATTATGAATAAAACATTTAACATCGTGTGTACGGCACATAGCATGACAATGCATTATGTACTGCAATGCAGCAATAATAGGAATTCATTGTCGTAAGTCTGTCCAAAAATAGAGGACGATGACAACCTTGATAATAATAGTAATGATGCTGTCATTTTCATGACATTAAGTAAATCGAAAGAATTTGTTTTTTCCTTAATTCGGATGCTTGCAAAAAGATAATCATAAGATTTTTTCTTTAATTACTTCCTCTTAATAATTTGCAATAAAAATATGGGAAGACAAACGCACGCATTTCGCGAACTATCTTTCATCACACAGCCATCACGGTCATTACCCGAAAGGAACAATGAAGTCAAAAGAACTCTTTGAATAAAATCAATGGTTTTAAGCCGATGTTAAGCAAATTCAACACATGAACAGAGGATAGTTCGTAGAAGTTTACAATTTCACTTCACGATTTCCCTTGTCCTGGAAACCTTCAGTAGAGCCTTTTGCTTTCTGAGCATCTAAAAACAAAGCTAAAGTTTTCTCTTGTGTGAAATTGCGACCCATTAGAAGGACATCGATGAAGTAAGCTAAGCTAAGATGCGATAGAGTTATTTAATAAAACACAAACTCCATGCAGTTAAAGGTGCATTGCAGTCCTTAAGACAGATTCCAAGCGCATTGCTAACACAAAAATCCCAAATGTACCCTAATGCGAGTTCTTGCATTACACATGTGACACACATATAACACTTCTCATGAGTTGCATATGGAAATTCGTCATGTCTTACGAAGGCGTATTTGAACGCAGAGAGCTTCAATCTTCTTATACGGTCTATAACCCTGAAATGCAGAGCGCATATGCTCAGTTTTAACTTTCTGTTGCAATTTCGCGACTACGGGCAACAGACAGTTTAAAGCGCGAATGGGTATCGACATTTCTTTTTACTTGGAGGGGAGAAAGAGCTACGTCGTTAAATACCAAATGTGCTCTTATGCGCCCTATTGCATTAGAGATACGAAATCTGATTTGGATCTCCCTTCACATAAATTAACACAATTTCAAAGAAAATATTTTGATTTATTAGGAGTACGATAAGAACATAAACCAAAAATTCGGATTCTTGTCTCTGAATTCCTTTCATTAAATGCAAATTTGCTATTTAGTTGCACGGCCTAGCCGCGAAAATAGTTCAAGGTCAAGCATGTTAGGTTCACCCTAACCTCAGGCTTTTATTACAATCTGTCATTAGTGCTTTATAATAGTGGAGTTTCTTCGTGCATTTTCTTTTAATATTTTGAGGTAACATTTGACCGCATCAGGTCTGTCATGGGTACCTACAAATTAAGCGTAAGTTCGACGGATTACACTTTTCAATTCTTTACCTGAATCACCTCATTTGATAATTTGTTAATTTAGTAAATTTTACGTAATCCTTCGTATATTTCGCAGGTGCACTTTTAGGTAGAAAAAATGACCAGTTATCTATTCAAAATTTTGGTATAAAAAGAGCATGAAATACAGATGATCACACATTCGAGAAGAATAATACATTAAGTGAAGTGACATCAGCTCCACAGTAACAGATTTTTATTCAGAATAAAGGCGAAGAAAATTGAAATAATTTTGAAAAAATGGTTCAACCTCACTCCGTCGGGAACTATAATACTGAACAAAGCCATGCCAACAGTCGGAACGATGACAAGGATTTATTTGATAGCTTACGTAATCTTGAAGCTGAAAATCAACAGCTTCGACGTCATAATCATTGCTTACAGCAGGAGAACGCTTGGCTGAAAGATCAATTAAGTCATACACAAGATCGTTTGAAAACTTTCGAAAGCAAACCGGCTACAGTTGAAGCAGAAGAAAAGCTAAGAAAGCTTAAGTTATTAGTGCGAAACAATGAAGAGTTCAACACCGACAAGAAAGATCCATCGGCGAGTGACGCTTATCCCATTATGTTACAGCATACGGCACCAGAGGGACATGAGATGCTAGAAAATCTATATGAACAAGCTTCTTCCACGTTTAGAAAGACGAGAAGCGAAAACGAAGACCGCAAAGTGACTCACTTAAATCTGTTAGCTTTACATTCTACAGAGCTCGGAGATTATGACGAAGCCTCCAACCTTTTGAAAGATTCCATTGATATACAAAAAGACACGTGCGGTGAGCTTCATCCCGTTGCGGTGGCCACTTTAAGCAATTTGGCGATTGTTTATAGCAAATGCGGCCATTTTGACAAAGCTGAGACCACAGGATTGGAAATCGTAGCCATAAAACAAAAATTGCGTGGCGAAGATCATTTAGAAGTGGCATCACATTTAAGTGACTTGGCTTCATTCTGCCAACATCAAGGCAAATACGAAGACGAGCGTATGTACCATCACCGTGCCTTGCATTTATACGAATCTCAACTGGGCAGTAACAACGTTTATGTTATATACACGAAATTGCTTTTGGCAAAGTGTCTTGTAAGGCAGGAACAATTCGAAGAGGCTGACTACTTCTACAAAGAAATATTGATGAAAGCTTACGAGAGAGGCTATGGCTTCGTTGACGACTCATCTGAAATCATTCAGCAGCAGCAAGATGACGAAAGCGTTCAAAGGAACGTAGCGAATAAGGTTTGGTTTAAGAAGGCGGCAATAACTTTTCCTACCATCAGCGAGACCTTACTCTATATGTATGATTTATATTTGCGTAGAACAATATTGTAGCTTTTCAGTTAAGAATAGAACGAGATTTTCTCATAATTTCGAATAATCGTTAAAAATAAACTTACGAGAACTTTAGTTTGGGTTTTGTTTTCAATTCAATGTTTTGAAGTTAAATCAAAAACGAAGTCGAACATGTGCAAAGAAGTAAAAAATGTAGGGTTCACTCAATTAATTTGAAGCGTAAAAGTGAAAGCACATTAGTTATGAAATTATCATGAAACGAGGTTTCATTTACAATATGTACAGCAACGACAATTTAAGCAAAAAGTATTCCTATTACGGCTTGATTTCATTCGCGTAACTCGCAAAAGGGTAAAGAGTTTGTGCTATCGTTTCAATGCAAAATTTGGAATAACTGTAGTATTCTTATTTGCCGAGCTACTATTGATTTACAATATTAGAATACAATAAATGTTTTGTGGTTGTTCGTCCATCAGTCCATGGACATGTTCAGGCTCTCGTTTTTATCAAGGTTGAAAGGCGTTTGTAAAAAGTCGAAAGTAGGGCGTATGTAACGTTTTCATCAGTTATAATGTGGTTTGAAGATGGTCGCTATTCGCCTACAAGCGCAGCACAAGAACTGCTGAAGAACTTAAAAAAATCTTAATCTGGAGTCAATAGCTTGTGGCCTTAACATACGACAGAATTAAAAAGCTTGTACAAATATTTTGTGAGAACATCTTAAAGTCACAACAATGGTATCCTCTTGCCGATCACCAAACTCAGACAATTTCATCTTCCATATGCAGTTCCTTAACATGAGCACTGTACAAAGTTCATATTCCAAGATATGCCAAAAAAGTATTGCTCCTTCTTGTCTTTTTTCATATTTCCGCGAATCGTTCAAGTCGCTTAACTATTTTTGTGGTTTCTTATTAAACGTCTCACTAGACTTTTTCTTTTAATATGACCAACGACTCAGGAGATGCTCCCCCTCCACGTGTAGCACGGTGGCAATCTGACGGGTCTGAGGAAAGGGAAGGCACAGAGAGTGGCTGCAGATTACTGGAATTTGAAATGAATTTCTTCGCCTGTGATCACTTTCCATTCTCGGCTAGAATGCGAAGCAAAAAAAGCTCTCTTCTGTATTTTTCGGGTAAAGACAAAAAAAATCCTATCAGTGGATGCCGCTTCATCTGGTGCTAAACTCGACATTTTCGTTTGTCAAATATTTTTTCGTTTATGACATATATAGGTGTTGTGATCGCCCATTGTTGCCAGGTATACCAGCAAACAAAACCTCAGTCAGGTATGTCGGCTACACCTGATATTAAGGTTATGTATGGGCAAATTCCTTTTTCATCGTTACATACCTTTTTTTTTACTTTTTTACTCATTTCCATTTATTATTGAATACTTTTGAAGGCATTTCTGCCAATCAATTATACAAAAGTAAAGGCATAAGAAACTGTTACAATGAAGGTCGTTAAAACTAATGTCCATCCATTGAAGTCATGGAAATCATTCTTATTACAACTTGTTGGTATTTCATAATCAAAATGGCACTTTATGTTTTGATTGTTAACTAAAAACATTTAAAGGAAAAAATGAGAGAAATGAAAAACGACAAAAACAAATTAAAGATAATAATAATAAGATTGCAAGGCTTACACTTCATAGTCGAATGGCATGAGAAAAGAAAGAAAACAAATTGTGAAGGAAATAAATGGAATCATATTTCATACGAAAGATAAGATATGAAGAGATAAGAGGAAGGCGACGGAAAGCTAAAAAGAGAATAACGGAAATTAAAAAAAAAAAAAAAACAGAAATGGTTCCCCGCTCAACAAAAAACGTAGTAAAACTTTAATAATAAAGTAATTAATTAAAAAAGCTTATCAGAGGAGTGCATAGAGGAGAGAGAGGAAGAGAGGGAGAGAGAAGAAAATGAGAATTTCATTTTCTTTTTTTGTCTAATTAATGTGCATACATCTGTTTGATAGGGAAAAAAGATAGGGGTTTGCTGCAATTACTCTACATTTTCTTTACCTCTTATTGTTATTGTATTTATGATATCTGATAACTATTTGATAAATATTTTCCTCATACCTTTCACTGCAATAAAAGAATTTTCTGAACATCTTGTCAAGACATGTCGCACTATTCATAACAAAAAATAAATACTACCCAACGTCCTACTACAACGTTTAAGCCTCACCGTTAGCAAAAATATTGTTAAACATTTAAAGAAAAACCAACAAAAACAATAAGTACAAAATTGTATTCGGTTTCGACCGAATCTTTTGTATCCCTCACCGTTATCCTAGAAAAGACAAGAAAAAAAACGAAGCTTTCATATTCTATAAGGTCGGATGAGCGTGGCTGCTATTTTTATATCGTGTGTTTTTATTGCAGTTTATGAGTAACAAGTAAAAAATGCAGAAACCTACGTCGCTTTGTAGGCGTGTCCTTTAGGCAGTTTAAGCCATTTTCAAACTCTTTTGCAAATTGGAGGGCTATGTATGAGATATTATTTACCACTGATGCTACACAAATTGAGAGATGAACAGATGGACAGACGAAACCACGGACACGTTTAGGTACCTTTCAATTTTGATACTTGTCAGGAATATATGCATTTTTTATGAGATTTTAAAGGTTGTTTTCGATCATTAAAGAGGTTCAGACAAAAAAATGAAATGTGGATATGCTATAATCCTGCATAGGTGTGCCGATATTTAAAATATATCAGCGTCGCCCATGGAGTTCAGATTGAAATTCTTATAGGTAGTTTGTGGGTAATGAGCAAAAGACAAATTTTTTCTTCTTCGGAAAATAGAGGTGTTCTCAGCTCACGTAGAACCGTAGGCGTGTCTTTTAACCAATGGACTAATTTGGTCCATTTGCTATAGTAAACTGCGTGTAAGAATTTCCAAGTTTTACAACAGACATTACAGACACGCACAAACGGACAAAGGGACATCCTTAAGTCGATTCAGAATTCTTGACATCTTGAAATCTTGATTAACATTCGTGGAGTCTCTAAAGCCTCCTTCAGAGTGGTGCAAACGACAAAACGAATATGTCGCTCTTCCATTGATGACGGGTATGAAAATACCAGATTGTCAACAAAAAATTGTTACCCCGTAGCAACAAAACGCTTTTAAAAATGTCTCATAGTTTGTTGCATAAAAGTTTTTTTTTATTAATACCTTTTTTGTATGTGTCACATGTCGGAGGGAGCACACTTACTTACCCATCCACCGAACTCTGCCTTCTTCTGCACATACGTGAAATAAATCTTAGATAGTAGAAAAAAATGAAAACAAAATAAACACACATGTCTAACATTTGTATTGCCATAGAATAAAACAGTAAACACAGAAACAACAACAACAACGGCAACAACAAATAACAACAAGCACAACAATCAGAATAACAAATAAAATTGTTGTTAGAGCAAAACTCTATTTATCTACGTTGGAGTGCATTGTGCATATTGTTAACCTAAGTCGGTATTCGTAACCAAATTGCTTTTGTTATTGCTTTCAATGGTATATCTGACCACCGACCTACTACGCTTTTGAATTAAATCCATTGAAAGTCAGGTGTTGCTATAATACGAAAATCAACTCACACACGCGCCCATTCATATTGATATTGATAAAGATTTATTCCAATTCTATTTATTATAAAAATTAAACGATATCCGTACTGCGTATGCCCTTTAAATTCAAGTATTTTTATAACATTTCATAATTATTATGACATGATTTGCATAATCTTTTCATTGTCTTAAATAATTATCATCATGTTGTTGGGATAGTCACACATTTCATGAAAAATATATTTCTTATTTATATGAAAAATACTTAACTATCTGGTGAAAAGTAACTTCCCCAAGATATTCAAAAAGTAATTAAATTAAATAAACATTTCCCTAAGTCAATGGGTATTAGGGGCACCATGTAATATACGAAAGGTAATTTTACGTGACTACATTGTTTGGTATGCAATTGAACATTTTTTTAACTAACTATACATACGTTATATGTACAAACATATTTATAGTGGAAAGATTAAAATTTCCTTTCAATTGGGACGAAGTTTTATTAGGAGTACAATGATCTGGCTATGCCGCATCGTCTTGTTGCAGGCATACCGAACCCATATCGAGATCATCATCTCCATGTTTAGGCAGAATAGCATAAATGTCGGCAGGGTTTGCTCTAATTTACAAGATAGATTTCCCTTATAAAACTAAGGGAAAATCCAGTTAATTCAATTTTTACTTCTGTTACCGGCCCAGATGGCACCATTATCGAGAAGTGGCGACAGAAAACAAAGTGTTCCGTCCTACTACTATTCGATGGTGATTAATATCAGGTTTCTATGTTGATCGTTCGTTAAAGAGTCAAACGTCTCGGCCAGCCAGTCCAAGCTAATGATTTCCTACCTAAACCATACAAAATTTACGGACGGTCTAACTCCCGTTTTGCATACAGGCCTGTGGTATTTATCTAGTAGTAGGAGAAACGAAAGATCAACAATATGTAAAAAACAGTGCGTATGTATTTGTGTATCTAGAAAATTTGTTTTATTTAAGTTCATTGGCATATATAATTTTCATTCGACGACCGATGTTGCTTGTACGGCGGTTGTATCTAAAAGGAAGAAGTGCAATTTTCTTTTCCTTTACCCACACCTTGGACTTATTTGGCTTTATCGTTCAGTTAGTGATCAGCTAATACGACTTCGAATGTGATAAGTTTCTCATTTTCCGTATGGGTCCTCTATAGGCCCCTAGCATGAACTTTAGTTTTCGCCGTATGCATGTGTGTATGTAGAGAATTATATAACACCATAAAAATTGTTTAACTTAAATTTTTAGCTGAGTGCATAAGTTTTCTAGAATTTGTTGTGGTGGCAATCGAAAAGCTATAGCGTAAAAAAACTTCCTATTAAAATTTTCAACTTTCTTGGACTCAAAGATTTTATTTGAATACAATGAGTCTCTGTCCGCAAATATGCTTTACATATCGATATTCTGTCTTGCCGCCAAATGTGTTAAATGCTTTGTTGTATTTACATTCATTCCAATTTTCATTTTTCGTATATCATACAAATCTCATTTATAAAATGATCAGACATTTTCAGTAAAATACAGAATAAAGGAGATAAGGTTTTCGAAATGTAATTGCTTCCACAGCTTTTATCATCTTTTTTACTCACCAACAATGTTTTCAGTATACCACAGTCCTACTCGTCGAAGGACATGGTTTGTATTTTTGCTGCTCATTTTTTGTTCAGAGCATTAATAGTTCATTTCTTGATGTCTGCGGGTCAACCTACAAATGTAAAAGTGAAAATGGATGTATAGACGAACGAAGAAATCATTTATATTGCCCCCGAAACTATGGAAAATTTTGTTTCGTGAATGACAGCAGCAATGTTAGAAAATCAACGTCTACAGCGCATTAAGCGTTACATATAACACGCTCGCTTGAACCAAGCAGTCATCACGATACACCTTTCAAAAACCGAATTCATTTAGCTTTTTGTACAAAATTATATGTTAAATCAAGTAATTATTTAAGTTTTACTGCTACAATTTTTATACCATGCACCGCTTTTTGTACAAGGGTAGATTAAGGATGTACACAACCCAGAAGCACTTGATATAGAACCACTTTCTATTATACTGAATCGATCTAAGATTGTCTGCTCACCTGTCCATGTTGTCTTCTTGTGTTCAGCCTATAGGGCTTAATTTTTGGGATATGTTGATGAAATTTGCTACACCGACATGTTTTGGCCCAACGACGAACACTGTCGAAAATGGTTCGGATCGTACCACTTCTTCGGCCACTTCCCATATAAAGCCATGAATAATTGTAGGGTAGTGTAGGGCGTTTAACAGTGGGCCCTTGCCCACTATATTGTCCTTATCTCTTTTATTTACCTTTAGGCTTAGGCATTATAATTAATTGGATAGAATAATATAACTTATTTGTAGTTCATCAATTAAAAAATTTCCAAATTCCATAAACCACGACAAACTTTTTGTTTTCTTCCAAATATCATACATTATTGTATGGTTGGTTACCTCTAACATAACATTTCGGATAAACTAAATTTGTATAAACGAAAGATAATCATTAATTCACAAACATGTCAAATCGATGTATATATATATATATATCGACTTAT
Organism: Glossina pallidipes; assembly: GCA_000688715.1. Taxonomy (NCBI): domain Eukaryota; kingdom Metazoa; phylum Arthropoda; class Insecta; order Diptera; family Glossinidae; genus Glossina; species Glossina pallidipes. Next base: position 27,666 of record KK500301.1, read on the forward strand.
AATGATATCATTTGTGCTTATCTATTCAATACATAAACGATAGATATATGATTACTACGTAATTCGATGCTTGTGCCTTTACTACTTTATTAATTGTGAATATTATTCATAAAGCACAGACTAACTTACAACTTTCACATGAGTATGAGTAATAAATTTCATTTAATAGATAAAATCTTACTCATACGTAATGTTAATCGATATTTATTTTATAATATCGCATGAAAGCTTTGAGAGAAGCAATACTTGCATTAATGATAACCACACAGAAAAATTTAATTATTAATGCAAAGCGTTCGCGATAAATGACAGAGCAATCATATTAATGTTTTCTGTACGAATGGAAAAGCTTCAGTACAACTGAATATTTTATATTTTAAATATTATGAAATGGATCGAACGACAATCATTGACACTTTTACACTTACTTTTAGTTCAGTTATTTTTTAATACTCATCAGTACATAAATACACGTACGATTGGACGATGAAGAGATAAATAACGTACGTATTTCAAATCATGTATAATTTCCGGATGAAAGCACAGACAAACTAAAAATCACATATACACAATTTGCTCCAAAGCAAACAGAACTAATTCAAAATGCCACATTCATGTCATTACTTTATTATACCCCCACACTGTAAGATGGAGGTATACGCCATAATATATGTAACACCCAAAAGGAAGCTTCAGAGACCCTATAAATGCGTGATGATTGATCAGCGTTGATTTAGCCATGTCTATACGTCCGTGTGTCCGCGGGGTATGTGTTGTTGGTACTCTCCTGGTGGCAAAAATGAAAATATCGACTTCAAATTTGGTAAACACCGCGATTAATTTATGCTTAATAACACCAGCGATATGGATATCAAATAAGAGAACTTGAAGAGTAGATTCCGAAAAACATAGTACATATAACTTTCTTACTTGTTTTCATTTTATTTATATTTTTTATATTTGTATTTATTCAAGGGGTATAATAAAACGTTAGCAATGCGGACGTACGGATGACATGTGCGAACCGGGTCCGCTTTCCATGCCGATCAACAGCGTGTATAATTTATATTCCCAATGGGTTGATATGAAAATCAGTGCAAAAGATAGACTTAGGAATGGGAATATGAACACGAACATGAATATGAATATAAATACGAATATGAACATGAATATGAGTATGAATATAAATGTAGATAAATATGGATATTGTCTTTACATAAATATGAACATAAGTATACATAAATGTGAATATGAATATTAATAAGGTTATAGATATGAACATGAATATGAATATGAATAAGAATATAGTTATAGATAAATATGAACACATATGAATACGTAAATATAAACATAAGAATATAAATATGAATATGGAAACGAATATGAATACATAGATATGAACACGAACATAAATACACATTAATCTGATTATGTATATAAATTAACATATATGTGAGTATGAATTTGAGTATAAATGTAAGTATGAATATGTGAATATGAATATTAATACGAATATGGATATGAACATAAATATAAATGTAAATTCAAATATGAATATGAATATAAATATACATAAATACTAATATAAAAATGAATTTGAATGTGAATTTGCATATATGAATATGAATATGAACATGAATATGCATATGAATAAAAGTTTCCATAAATGCGGACATGAATACGAATATGCATATGAATATAAGTATACATAAATATGAATATAAATCCGAATATGAATATGATTGCACGTTCAGTTTTGAATATGAATACATATATGTGAACACGAACATAAATACACATAAATATGAATATGGATATGAATACGAATCTGGGTATGAATATAAATGTAAATATATGAACATAAAAGCATTATTGTTTCATTATACTTGCACTGACAAACGTTAAGAGTGGTGTTGTTTGACTGAACGACTTAAGGAACTTCGGAAGGGAGACAAAATTTACGTTCAGCTGCTTTTCCAACATTTTATCACAATATTTATTAGTTTAGCAGGGAAAAGGTTGTTAAAGATGTTTTCATAAAGAAAAAATTTTCAAAAAAATGTGAAACATTACGTCTTTTACGGTCATGTTTTTAAAGCGCATAGGCTGGAATTCGGCGTTAAGATTATCTTTGACCTAAAGTACATATATTCTCAAATAACCCAATTCATTTTAGGCAATCTATTGCTCGCATATATAAACGTTTTTTATTTTCCCGACTCCACAAACATAAAAAAAACCGAACAAAACCCAGCTTTTGTGTCGAAAATTGATGTTAAACAATACGTAACCGCTATGACTAAAAAGTGGTTTCACTCAAAAACAACACGTACTTGGTCATATTTATATGTAAAATATACACAAGTATATACATACACAACACTACGTGATATCATGTTACTTGACTACAGACTTTCAAACACGTATTAGTTTAAAAATCGTTGTTTTTTCTCAAATGTTATCGAATAAATAAAAATTCAAAGCGTAGATTTGTCAAATTTCATAGGAACGTGTGTGTGTGTGTGTGTATTAGAGAGAGGCAGAGAGGGAAAACTTACGTGAAAATATGTTTTGTTTCGTTGTTATTGCATCTGTGGCTGATGCCCATTATCGTTTTTCCACTACGTTGTTGACAGCTGCGTTTATATTTTGTATATAAAAATATCCTAAGAGAGGCAATGCAACACAACATTTGAATATAAACATAAACATCAACATCGACGATATATACACACGTGTAAATATACTACGCTAGGTATGCAAATACGTTCCCTATATTTTTCGATAATATTGGAATCTATTTACAACGTAGTTGCTACAAAGCATCATACTTGCAATATTTACTACTACTATCTATGATCTTTTGACTTTTATCGGTTGGTTTAAGGTAAAAAAAACTCCGCAATTTTCGAGCCTTTTTCGTCTTCAAATTTTGTGAATTTCTGATCTGTTAAGTACGACTACATTGATCTGAGCGAGCGGTAATAAGAAAGACCCAGATCTGGAGAGTAAAGCGTATGAACCCGAAGCTCCCAAGCAAAATTGAAAATCGTTTCGTTTCTTCCTCTTGCTGCATGCGGACGATGTTATGAAGCAAAATCAATTTTCGTGTTCTTTTCCTTACTTTGACTAGCTCGGCTTAATATCGTTCATATCTAACTGTTTCAGAAGGCTTTACAAGTTCGTAGCGGATAATTCCTTTTCAATCCTTCGTAGGATCACAGACGTGACGAACCCCTTACCATTTCGCGGGGCTCCCTATAAATAGTAGCACTTTTCAGCCACAAAGGTTTAAGGTTTACTATTCACAAGATGGTAACCGATTTTCCTCTTCGAAGCCTAAGAACTCCCTCGAAAGAGCACGCTCCTCTTTTCTCAAAAAAGAGGACATTTTCTTTTCTCATGGAGGCCGTCAAATTTACTCCAGTTCTGATGGCACTACGAAGCGTCAGAGGGCTGGCGCAAGTTTGGGCGGGTGCTACGTAGTGACTTCGCCGCAAGCATTATTTTCTCGAAAAAGGTTAATAACTGATCCAAAGGCAATCGTGACTTCGTCTGCATTAAATAAGATAACACCCAAAGCTGTATCATCAAAGGATGGCAAGCCATAAAACTGTGGCAAGTACGGGGGTCAGGCTGCCCAAAGGAGGATTACTTCCAGCATGGCGATGCACTTCCTATCTGACTACCAGGATGAATAGCTTCTTGTCTGACCGAATTTTCGTGGGGCCTTTACGCAATGGAATGGTTGGTAAGCATCGACGCTGGGATCAAATTGACTCACATTCTTTTTCTCATTTGGAAACTCAGGGGTAGTAGAAGGCGTCACTTATTGCTTACCTAATAAACTCGTGCGCTATCGGGCACTGTGAAGTTAGGCTTATACAGTGGACATTCACGCAAAACTCTTAAAGGCATTTGTTGCTTTCTGCTAAAAATACGAATGGCTGTCCTGGACCAACCTGGACCAAGCCATTTAAGATTGCAATGCAGGATTTACTTTTCATTGCCCGTAACGATTTAATAAAAATCAACCTCCCTTTTATTGCGATTCAACGAAAGTACGGTCGACATTGATTTTTGTTTCTTCTATATATCACCCTTCTAACAGAAACTGCTTCACAACATACTCGTAACTGTACAACAAGCTTGTTTGTGTTGGATTTCCTCATAGTAAATCTTGAATTTTTTTTATCCAACACCATTCGGGGAGCTCTTTGAGCGATCATCGTGTTGAAGACTGAAATTTTTTGCACTAAATCCCGCCAACAGCTTTTTACCTGTTTCATGGCTTACTTCGTTTACCCCTTAAGTCAATTTAACCTTTTGAGTTTCTTTAGCTGCACTTTTTCCTATTTAAAAGAGAACAACACACAGGGCCGTAAGTACTTTCGGCAGAGAATTTATTTGTACACCTAACATAAAGATTTATCTATACATTATACGATAATATATAATGCAGTCATTGAAAAATGCATTATTGCTTTTTTCCTTATTTTGCCCTCTGACTCGTTTCTTTCCTGTAATAGCTTACCTTACCAACCCGATTATGTATGCTGAGCAATATAGGTATATATGTATGTGTGTATATTACGGATGATTCCTAATATATATTTGATTTTGATCGTTGATATGCACTTTATCGCATCGCAAAGAAATAAAATATTTATGTGCGTATACCTGCAAACAAATGCTAAGCGAATAAAAATTTTCGCATTAGCAATAATGGCAAACCACATGAAAGGTTTGCCAGTTACGGCTTAAATCTCGCTAATACAATTTTTTTAGTTATTCCGTTTTCTGTAGCATTCATTGTTTTCACAAGCATTTGATATAAGTGAGATTGATACGCTTAGCAATTGTTTATTTATGTTTGTGCTTTTTCATTACGTACGTACGTACTTTCTCTATGAAGGGAATATGTTGCTGTATATTTTAACCTATCATTCAAAAATGTACCAATTTGTTAGTCGGCTTGAACCACTCGGAAACGCACGATTTGTGTACTTAATCAACATAAGGTTTTGCATTCATTTAGCCTTATTATAGCCGCTACCTTTTCACCTTCCGTGTTTCGTGCGTGTGGTCGATATAGGAAAGACCTAAAAAAAGACCACATAGAATGAGTTTAAGCAAGGAGATAAGAAATTCGCTATATCATCAACCATCACAAACCAAGCCCCCCTAATACGTACAGACGGACATTCCTGAGGTGAACATTTGCTGATCAAGAATCTGTATACTATATGAAATCCCTGAAGTTTCTTTACGGGTTGTCCAAAGTTTTGATAAAAAAAAGTTTTGGAAAAAAAACCATCCTATGGTGACATCTATAAAAATTTTCATTTTCAATTTACACCATTTTACTTAACCCATAAGGGGAAAGAAGAGAAAAATTACGGTGAATCTTTGACAGCCAGCATCTGACCACAATAAATATACCAGTTGGGTAAACCATAATACAACATAGCCACCTAATGTGGACAGACGGACGTATGAAGATACATAATCGATTGGGAATTTGACGGTTTGCTGAACAGGTTCATGTATAAAGCAGGAGATCTCTGAAGGTTCCTTCTGGGTTTTGGCAAAAGGATATACGCAATGTAGAGTTATTCACAACGCAAATCACTACAAGTCGATCGAAATTGAGCGAATTTCGGAACCCTAAAAATGATGAATCGTTAGCACATGAGCCTAATGATATCTTCTAATTAACTAATTAACTAATTAAAAGTACTATAGTGGGCCTAGGATGAGATACCTTAGAACATCATAAAGTTATTCTTGGAATGCTTTTTCAAAGTAAGTCGTTGTATGAGAAGTGCTCAAAAACGTGGTCCAAATCCGAATCATTTTCAATAACATTTGTGCTTTGGTCAATCCAGGCCGATATTCTAATTTTTGTAACCCAAAATTTGCGATTTGTAGATTGTACAGACAAGCTCAAATCGATTCATAAGGTGATACTGTCAAAATGTACTTAAGAGCGTATTTCGATTTTTGATCACTACTACATGATAAATGCAACTGTGTTGTTCTCAAATGTTCTCATTTCCAACACATTGCTTTCATTGTGGGTTACACCACTGGTGCTGCAAAGATCTGAGGCAAATCCTGCTTTTATTATACTGATCTGAACTTGTCTGTCCATCTGCTCTTCCGTCCGTCCATTCCTCCATTTTGTTTTCTTGTGTTCAATCTAAACACAGCAATTTTTGGGACGTTTTGATGACACGAGTGCACCCGCGTGTTTTCGTCCAAGAAAATGCTATTGGAAATGGTTCGGATCGGCCTACTTTCTCGACTACTTCTCATCTAATGCCTTATTTTGAAAAGTCGTTACATGAATAACTAACTGTAAGATGCTATAAGGTATTTTATGGTGGCACAGGGCCCACTATAGCCTTTTTACTTCTTTTTAAAAAAGCTTTTTTTTGGCATAAATTTAATTACTTTCACATTTACGCATAATCATTATCCCCACCTATCGCGAAAATGCAATTTTGTTTTATCATTTCAGGTTTTGTCATACCGTACTTTATTTGTAAAAATTTTACAAAAAATTTACAAATTTGGTTCATTTGAAAAGAGCAAAAAGAAAACACGGTTTAATTGTTTGTTTACAATAACATAATAATTATTAATAATTAAATTGTATTTATTAACAAAAAAAAAAAGGTGGTTTATGTATGAATGAATTTTTTTTTTTTATATTTCCTGAATAATTAAATTATTAACATTAATGTAACATAAATAAAATTAACTAAAAGCGTGTTTGCGGTTAAAATTCTCACCGTGAATTCTACGTCACACGGTTTTGTTGATACAAGTTTAATTAAAATAAAAAGTTTTTAATTTATTTCTGCGCTGGAGGTGAGTAAAACAATACCGACATAAGGTCGTATGCTCCCCTTTCAAAATTTTTTTTAGAAAACTTTAAAGGACCTTACGCTTGAAAAACTGTGCATAGTGTGCAAAATATATATGTTTGAAGTTTAAAAAAATTAATTTATAAAATGACGTTACAACACATTAAAAAGTTATATATAAATGATACCAACTATTGGTTACCTTACATCACTTCGGGCTATAAACAAAATTCTTCTTCATAATCAAAGCTCAGATTTTGTTGTTTTCCCTACGTTTGTATGGAGATATGCATCACTACATTATTAAGCGCCTAACACTATTCTTCTCTTCTCTTTTCTCCATAATCAAAAATTCGATTTTGCTACCTTATAAGGGCTAACTTTCCATAGGAATCTTTGCATAGCGATACCCTACATCGTTTTGCACCAAATACTATTTCTCTTCGCGGTAATCAAAATATCGGTTTTGTAGCCTTATAAACACTCAGTTTTCATACGAACTTTTATAGTGGGTTACCCTACATCACTTCGTTTAGCACGGTGCATCTTCACCTCTGTAGAGGGGAAAGTCCGAAAAATAGCTCATAAGACAACAACTTTTAGGCCAAATTCGCCTGTCTTCATCAACACTGGCCTCTTCACGAATGATGTGATTAGTCCAAAGCTTCTCTAATAATTCTATACCTCTCTCATAAAACGATTTGTCCAACCCTTCAAATTTTGCTTTACCTTCGGTGATCATCTCTTCTTTCCCGGGGTTTTTTTTTTTGAGATTCGATATCAATTCGATTAACAGAGCATTATTTTCACGCCAAGCCGTAGTTTTCATGAAAGCCCGCATTTTGGAAGGTTATATTTTCCCTCCGTATACGAGCTTGCGTTTCTTAATAGCGCCTATATATGTTGGGGTCCAAAAAAAAATACACCTATGTAATCCAAATTCTATACCGTTAATTTTTTGGCTGAAACGCTACTACGAATTAATTTTCATCGTAAAATATTAAAAATTTAAGCCTTATTCCGAAGAACTTACTACTCATAAGATATCTTATAAGTAATAGGGACAAGAAATAGACCCATGTGGTTCACCTAATTTTTTTATTTTATTACTATAATGAACAAGAGAGATTCGTGAGAATCGCTATATGCGGTGGTATCCATAAAATGGACCAACATAGTCCAAATTCGGTAAGATAGATTTCTTTGTCTTTACTATTATGAGCCAATTTGCACTATGAAATATTGCACATTCGACCTTTTTACATACAAAGCTTCAATTTCCATAGGAAGGGTTATATGAAAGGGGCTTCAAAAAATTTACTCGGAAACTCTACTGCTAAGCTACTTTTGGCGAGAAATTTTGAAAATTGCAATTTTTTTCCATGTAACGACTTTTCAAAATAGGGCGTTATATGGCGAGTAAGCGAAAAAGTAGACTAATCCGAATCATTTCGTTCGTTCTTATGCCAAAATGCGTCTGTACACCAAATTTCATCAAAATATCTCAAAAATTGCGACTTGCAGCTTGAAGACAAAAATACATGGACATCAAACGGACAGACAGACAGACTTAGATAGATTTAAAAAATGATTCTAAATGAATCAGTGTCACAAAAGTTGGGTCTAACTTAAGCCCTTCTGGGCGTTACATACGCCCGCAGTAACTTAATGTACGCTGCGCCACAAGTGATGCAGGTTACAAGAAGCCAACAGGGGTATTTCATAACGTTAGAAACTCTTTTCAAACCTGACAGTTATGCCAAAAATATGACATACCCGACATATCTATTGATGATCCAGTCCGCAAAACGGGCGTACTTATTACCAAGTAGCGATGAATAGTAAGGAAATAGACCTTTGTTTCTAATTCAAATTTTTATATGCTGCACTTACAGATTGAATATTCACTGTACACTAATTTTAATTTCTTTCGTAATAAAAATACATAGTTTTTGTTTTAAAAATATGTGACACGGATTGCATTGCGACTTTTTTTGCACGGTTTTCTGCGAAAATATTTGGAGCTTTTTCATTTTACACGATTTTTTAAAATTGTACAGCATATGACCAAATTAACCTTATTTCCCGTATATTTTTTGACACGACCTTCTTTACACGGTTTTCTAAGGTATGCGTCCACCGTGCAAAAAAAGAGTTGAGTATCAATTTAGATTTTTAGTTTTCAGCATCTTGAAGTACATATACATGCATATGTCAAACATATAAAGTTCAAGGCTATTATTAGAACTCGTCGTCATCACTTGGGATCTGACGAAGAAGGAAGCTTATCTTCTCTTTTTTAGCGTGCTCTCTAAATATAAGATGCCAGAGTCCATTTTAATTCTGTTTGTGCTTTCGATTTGAATATGGAGACAAGACCATTTTCATGTTATTAGAGATGATTCAGGCCTTAACCAATAACCATATAATTTTATGTTTCTTTATTTCTGGTCGAAATTTTCATTGTTCACGTAATGTGTAACAAATAAGTCAAGCTTGTCCCCTTTTGTTTTTCAAAAAATTATAAATAAGTGAAAACGTTAATGGTACATAATGCAAGGAAAGCAGATTATCTTTTGTTCGCGTTCAAAGCGAACGAGAGTTAATGAAAGACACGTAATTAGTGCCTAAATTTTTTCCATTGCTTCGAAAATTACAAGAGTAGAGCCAATAACACAAATTTAAGATGTAAACCAATGATCGAAATATCATGAAATTCTCACACATTTCATTTCAAGGTTGATACTATCTACAAATCACATGGATTCGTCAATAGTGACGACATCTACATGTCACGTTCCGAACTTGCTGCCTAAAATGTTGCTTGCTCTGAATTAGGTACGCATCACCTGATAGATTTCAAAATGAAAATTGTCTGCCTGACGCAATCGCGGCTCAACGTCTTTTCAAATCGAGATATCAAAAGCATTGGCCTTTGATTGTATATCCTTTATATCGAAAGTGGTAAGTTATATATATTTTGCCCCTTAAAAAAATGATTGCCCACGTGCCCACAATGCATTTGCCGTTAGAAAGGGAAGTTCACTTCACAATTCCCGTAACCTAATTGAATGCCAAATAGAAACACTATTAGGGAACACGGCCTGGTATTGGCGTTAATGCATTTATTTCATAATAAGGCCTTATAGTGGAAGTGATCGAAAAAGTCATCCGGTCGGAACCGTTTTCAATAGCGTTCGTCCCTAGGCCAAAACTTGATGATGTACGGAATTTCATCAAAATATCTCCAAAATTGGCATCTGTAGGTTGAACACAAGAGTGTAAGACGAACGGACGGATAGACAAGCTTAAATCGATAAGTATAACAAATGGTGAATCCTGGACCGCGCAAACATCCGTATGAACTTAATATACCCTTATATCACCAATGTTGTAGGGTATGAATGAAGGCAGCAACGCTTTCAACCCCTGCCGTCTAATGTATGAACTGATCTATCATGACCTTATTGAGATGTTACCAATTATTATATAAAAAGTTGATTTCCTTTCAGTCAATCAAATAGTATTTCAAACCTTCTAACAAAGCAAAAAGTCTGCGTATTTTAGCAAATATTTTGCAAGCATTTGAACCATAAAATAATTGAATTATTCAGGATGTGGCCTTACATATGTTTTCACATGTAAACTGATATATGTAAATGACCTAAACTAACCTATATGTACACAATCATACGGACCACAACAAAAAGAGAAGAAAGCAAGAGGAGAGGAGAGAGAGAGAGAGAGAGAGAGAGAGAGACAGAGAGAAAGATTTAGTTTCACATATTTAAATATCTCGCACCTAAAATAATACTAAAGCAATCAAGCAGAAATTGTTTTTTTTTTTTTTTCAAATACAAACACAAATACAATCAATTCAATAAACTATGATATGAAACATGTTGTAAAATATTTAATAAATATTCAAGTCTCTAAGGTTCAACATGTGCGCACGGTACTACACAAATATATTTTGGATACATTCGTACATCGTACATACGTACATAAATTTGCGTATTAGTATACGTGTATTAAATCATTCATTCAGTTTTGTTGCTTTTGCTTATTTTTGTATCCCTCAGCGAAGGATGACAGGTGTATTCATTTTGTCAAAACACTTGCCCAGCAGGAAGCTTCAGAGACCCCACATAGTATACATATTCCTAATCAGCATTTAAGTCGACAATGATTGAAGCATTTCCGTCTGTCCGTCTGCTTTAAATCTTCTTTTGGCCGCAAAAATATAGCAGTCGTCTTTAAATTTGGTACAAAGATTGGAAGCTTTTATACGCAGCTTGGTATTGAAAATGGGCCAAATCGGTTGAAGGAAACACTCACAGTGACACGTGAACTGAAAACACCTCTGTTTTTTCAAAAGAACAAAAAATTGGTTTTTGTACTCGTTACTCAACAACTATGCCAAATAAACCCCTTTAAATTGTGAGTGTGCGTACTATGGGTGCTACTGTAGTACTTGTGCTTATCCAACATAAAGAGTATCAAAATTCAATTTTTTCTTCAATACATATATAACGAGCAGAAGCCAGGTTCAAAAACCCCATAAAGTATATAAGTTCTCTTCGAGTTTCAAATTCAAAATGCACCTAAATACGTCCGTCTGTCTATCGCTCCATTTGCCCAACTAGATAATATCTCTGGAAAACATTCTTCCCTTAGCGAAAATGAGGATATCGCCAACTGATTTGCAAAAAAATTTCGAAAGGATCTAAAGTTTTTAAAGAACACCCCTACAACGCCCACATGCCTATGCGACAAAAACTTTTATCTTGAAAATCAACCGCGCATGAGCAGCAGCAGTAGATCATGCTTATCTCTTCTTATTCGTTTTTGTATTTTTTACGGGTAACGGTAACGGTAATGTGTAGAATATTCGCTCACGACCGAATATAATTTTCTTACTTGTTTTGTTTTTTTGGCACTTTTGATTTTATATCAAACGTTGTGTAAATAAATTATGTACATATTTATTTTGTTCATCATGTGTGACATGCAATATTATGTAATATTACTAAAATAGCAAGAACAAGAACAACAATGATACCATTTGTTATTGCTTACATCGTACATGAAAATAAGTGTCATAACAGATTTATGCGTGTTTATCATTTTAGAAATATTTCACGCAATAATGTAAGGGTTTAATCTAGTAAAAGGTTTTCCAGGCAGAGTTGTAGATGCTTTACATACTCTATACATAACTATCTTGATTACTGTGTCAATATATTGTTGACTTTTTTGTTGTAAGCGACATTTCGCATCGCCCAAAGCTTGAGATAGAAACATGCAAGAAAATTATATTCGATTGCGACCGAAGCTTTTGTTGAAAAAAAGGAAAAATAGAAATTTGCATACTCTATAACATTGGATGGGCGTGGACGGTGGACATCGTGTATCTGTTGTAGCTTATGAGCAACGAGTACCGGTCGCGAAAAGCAAAGGCCTTCCCAGTTTTCGGTGCATAGATATGCAGACTTTGTAGGCTTGTTCTTTAACCTGCTTTGGTCCATTTTCAAACCCTTTCGCAAATTTGGGTGCGCTATTTTCATTCTTCTGAATGGGAGAATATTTTCCGCACATACTGCCTAGTTGGACAAACATACAAATGTATATGTTTAGATGAGTATGGAATATGAACCTAGCCAAGAATCCACACACTTTGTGAGCTTCTTGAAGCTTGCTTCCGCACTTTATAAAGATATTGAAAAAAAAATAATTAAATTTTGATACACTAAAATATTTGGTGGGCGTGATCAACTTTTCCACAAGTACTACAGCAACACCCATAGTACGTACGCTCAAATTTTCATAGATTTATTTGCTGCAGTGTATGAGTAATGAGTAAAACCCCAATTTTTTATTCCTTTTACCGTAGGAGTGTCCTTCCATTTTGAATCCAACCTGCGTGCAAGAATTTCTAATGTTTTCGCCAAATTAAAAGTTGATATCTTCATTTTTGCGGCCAGGAGGATGTTTACAACCGACAGTACGCAAAATGGACGGACGGACATACCTAAATCCAGGCAGAATTTGATGCTGGTCAAGAATGCATATAGAGTTTATGGGGTCTCCGAAGCGTTTTTCTGGCCTTTACAGCTTTCGGGACATATTTTGGTAGCCCAACTTATCAGGTATGTGCAAATGAAAAGGGAACTTTTTATTCATGGCATGAAAATGATAAAAAAAATGTTTTATTTGAAGTAGTAGCCATCGCTAGCTAGACATTTGTCTCAACCGTTTAATAAATTGTGGACGCCACGCCCTTCATTGAATATACATATTTTCTAACTGTTGCTCTTTTGAGGCAATCCGATCATCGAGGCATTTTCATATATTTTCACAAGATGTAAAGCGCTGCTCAGCAAATCTCTTCTCGATGGAAAACGCATCTGCATTTGCTTGCAAGGGCTCGAGTTTGAGGAGAAAGTCGCATGGGCAAAGACTTCCCAATTGATTGCCTCCAAATTATCGCGAACCGATTTCGCCCACAAATAAGTTACTATTACGACTGCCTATTGTTGTCAGATGTCCAAGCTAGAAAAAAAAGACAACTTCAGACATGTTCAGGACCATCTATAAGATAATTCCAGTTTCATATTTACGTACCTAATAAAGAACGACCCATTGACATTTTTGCTCAAACGAACCAATTGCTAAAAAAAATAAAACAACAACAATAGGAAAACATCCACCGATTATGTATTATAAGAAACGATCACGATCGCCTGTGGTGATTTGTCGTGGACAGTTGTAGTAATTGCGAATGGCACACAGGTTATCCGTGAACTGATGATCCACGCTCTGTAGTGCGCAAAGCAATCTAAATCAATTACGAAATCACACTGCTTCTGAACGGGAAAATGGGAGTATGCTGTTCAGCCCTCCTGGTGTAGGCACGACCACCCATCCAACACGTGAATAGGTAACGCTATCGCGATTTTGTGGTAGCTTTAAACAGAACGATAATCATTCTCCAGAAGGTATTCTGTAAACACTAACACTGCAAAGAGCAACACTACGTGGAGCATTTCTTGCTGGGCTACTTGAACACCGTGCTCATCAATAGTTCGATCAACTTTGACATTACATGGCATAAAGTCCCACAGATCTGATCAAACGCATGGCGGTATTAGCGGTACAGGCAAAGAGACTATCAGCGAACATCATCGTCCTTAAGAGGAAAAATGGCACAGTATGTGCAAAAAATAAATAATATAACTTGTACTGTCCTTCATCCGAAGGTGTTGCTTATCTGAAAAACACGCAGCGTAGCAAGTCGCATAACGCACTAGTAATCGCCGCTAATTATAAAATATTATGTGATTTCCGCCCGAAAAAGCTAATGTTTCGCACATGGCATGCAAGCGTTCACTGTATGACCTCATCAAAGGGAGAAATTCCGTTCATTAACGAGGTCATTACGTCAAATAGGTTTTCGTAACTAAAAACAATGTAAACGAGATATGATTTGCAATTCACGCACGTTGAACTTAAGTCGGACGTATTGGTCTATAAGCAGCAGTTTTTGATATACTGTGACCTTACAGCCAAGCCAGTATAAATCTTTGAGTAAAATGTTTTGTAAGTTAGTTCCCAGATGGCAAATAACCCCGCATTCGCCGCGTGATGTGAATGTGAGGAAAATGGACAATAAATATTATTGTTCTGTTTCGGACAGTATCAGCAACGACCCCTTCAAGCTAAGCTTCGACTCCTGACGGCAAGATCTACATTTTTTCTACGTAATATTTTTTTCTCATCTTTGTCCAATCTGGAAATTTCCTCTGTTGTGTCATGCCTGTGTCATGTTGTAACGTAATGTAAAGAAGCGACGCGTATCACTCGAAAGCATTTTATTTAATATATGCGGATGTCATATCGAAATGTCAGCGCCGTGTGATAAATGTTTGAATTTGTTGCTTACAATACACGAAATTTGCGACGATTAATGCTTCTTTACTCTCGAAGCATTAACGAGGCTTGGGAAAAATGCTTTCTTAATTTACCAGCGTACGATTTCTCCCACAGTCATTTCTCCCTTGTGGTGCACGGCATATTAAGCTTGTGGGGATGTGTGTGTATCAAATTTCATAAGTATATCTCAAAAATTGCGACTTGTGTATTGAACTCAAATCCATGGACAGACAGACAGACAAGCTTAGCACGAATCAGAAAGTGAATCACGAAATGTTTCTGAATCAATCGGTATAGTAGAAGATCGGTCTATCCGAAGTCCTTCCGGTTGCTACATACCTCCGCATACCTACATACGAACTTAATATGCCCCGTGTCACAAGCGGTGTAGAGTACAACAGTTTGATCGAATTTTCAATCGTGTATTTTACTTATGTTTACTTTCGGAAGGACAAAATAGATGACCCTTCTCCAAAGTTTAATTTTTTTACTTGTTTACTTGTTTTCTTATTTCATAACTAGGGAGTATTTTTATATGTCGATTATCGTAGGTAAATATTGTGTTAATATAAGGTTGATGTGAAACGTAGGGAAAGAGAGGGAAAGAGATTATAAATAATTAATTGCAAAAATTATTACAAATCATCGAACGCACCAAGTTTTATTTTTATAAGAAATAAACGCACGAAGTTGTATTGATACCAAAATCAGTTGTACTTTTATAAGAAATAAACGCACAAAGTTGTATTGAAAGCAAAATCAGGTCGGCAGCACCTGTAGCAGAAGAATAAAAATGTTAAATTTGAAAAAATCGAAAGAGAAAATAATAAATTACTCTCTGCGCTAAAGTTGTACGCAATTTTTTGATAATAAATAAGGAAAAACAATATGAGGGTTAGGTTGAATAACTTGAGCTTATTTAATGCAAAAAGTAGCTTTAGATTGTTTAAGTGAAGAAAGGAATTACTAATAGTGGTGCGGATAGGCATGTATTGTTTATAGTTTCCCTAAAGTGAATTACTCTTTACAGTTGAAGGTTTTTAACGCACTGAATGTGTTAGGTGTATTTGTTACACTAGAAAGCGAGTAAGCACAAAAAGATTACAGCGCGGGAATAATGTTATATCAATAGGTTATTCTTAAACACATACAACGGGTTCTACGACGTTAACAATCTTTAACATGTATTTCTGTCTCCATATGCATGCCAAGGCATGCTCGTTATCTTCTTGATATTTCAAGTCTGGCCGCGCGGGAGTCACAACACGAATTTCGTTTCTAATTTCTCAAAATTAGGGCCAAAGAGAAACATTTCAATTTTTCTCTCTCTTATATCTCTCTGTCTCTCTCTCTCTCTCTCTCTCTCCGTGTCAATTCTCTATTCGATTTTAGGTATCCGGAGCAAATTGAACTACAATACTAAAGTCCCAACAGCCCTAAGCTTTTATTTACAAAACCATATGATTTGCTAATTCTTATAAAGCCTTGAAAAACGCTGAGGAATTTTTCAGGCAGAGCGGCTACAGTGTGGTGAGGCTTTTACCCTTTTTTCATGTATGAAAGAACAGGGCTGTTAGTAAACAATAAAATTAAGTGCTACCACACTCCGTTCTTGGAATGAGCAATAAACCGTCGTTTCTCTATTTTGGCTACATGTCTTTCGTGCGAAAAAAGGCTGCGAGACGTGGAAACTTCGGACACTGCCTAGATGTGTAAAACTCAAAGAACTTTACAGCGCCTTTGATAGGTACAAAAACTTGAAAATAAAAATGTTTAAAATAAAAAATTTAATAATATATGATAAAAAATGTTTTAAATCCTGCGCGAAAAATGAGCAGCAAGTACACGCGATGACTTAAAAAAAAAAATAAACCAATCTGTCATAATAAATTATGAATGCATAATGCATGTGAATTAGTAATTTTTCCTTGTTTTTTACTACTTTTATTTGCATCTCTTGCGAATTTGACGGTATACAACACAACAAATGTGCGACGCCATACTCGTATATACTACATATATAATTTACTGTTAGGCATGCAGATTGTGTGCAGAAAAATGAAAAGCAAGAATGGATTGAAAAGAATAAAAATAAGCTAAATAGCACAGATAAAGGATTTCTAATTTTTCCTAAACTAATGTATTATTTTAGAGATATCTAAGATTGCTTTATCCCTTTTCTAATGTTTCTAATTTTTAAAATCTTTAAATAAAATTCTTAGCGATAAAAGTAAAGAAATACCAATAATTAATAAAGAATCTTCATTAATAATAATAATAATAATAACAATAATAATAATAATAATAACAATATTAATAAATTTAAAGGCCGAAAGCCTTAGATGCTAGTGCTTTAAGACTTTAGTCTTAGAGTTTATTCTCTCGCTAAATTTATAATAATAATAATAATAATAATAATAATAATAATAATAATAATACTAATGATAATAGTCTTTATTAACGCATGCAAGTTGCCGTTTCTGGATTTTATTTCGATCATAACTCATGCGAGGTAACATTTCTGCATTGTATTTGATCAACAATAATGTAGCTCTGGTTTCTATACTGTCTTACTCGCTGTTAATTTCACTTACGCTTGAATATAATTATTAGAGAAGGATGTGACATTTTTACCCGACTGCGTAGGACCAGAAGTAGAGAGTAAATGCAAGGATCCTGCCAAAGGAAGCGTTATTTTATTGGAAAATTTGAGGTTTCATATAGAAGAAGAAGGAAAAGGTAAAGATGATAAAGGTAACAAAACCAAAGCTGACAAACAAAAAGTTAAAGAATTTCGGAAAAATTTGGCAAAATTAGGCGACGTGTATGTTAATGATGCATTTGGTACAGCCCATCGAGCCCATACTTCTATGATGGGTGAAGGCTTTGAAAAGCGGGCTTCTGGTTTTCTTATGGCGAAAGAATTAAAATATTTCTCGCAAGCTTTACATAACCCATCAAAACCTTTCCTGACTATACTTGGCGGAGCTAAAATATCCGATGAAATACCTATGATCATGCATATGTTAGATAAAGTAAATGACGTGATTATTGCTGGCGGTATGGCATTCACGTTCCTTAAAGTTTTAACTCAGATGGAAATTGGAGACTCTTTGTACGACGAAAAAGGCTCAAAAATAGTGAACGACCTTTGCAAAAAAGCTGTTGAAAAAAATATTGAAATTTATTTACCAATCGATTTAGTATGCGGTACGAAAAAATCTAAAGATGCCGAGACTTGCATTACTACCGTTGAATCAGGTATACCCAAAAGATATATGGGATTAGATATTGGTCCAAAGAGCAGGATTTGTTTCAAAAACCAATATGCGCAGCTAAATTGATAGTGTGGAATGGGTAAGTCGGAGAATCGCAACAGCGAAACCGTATATTATTAAATATCGTTCTAGACCTCCTGGCGTTTTTGAAATTTATCTTTTTGCTAAAGTCTCGGAAGCTGTAATGGATGCTATAGTGTCTGCAACCAAAGGTGGAGCGACTTCGATAATTGGTGGCGGCGATACAGCTTCATGCTGCAAAAAGTTTAAAACGATCGATAAGGTGTCACACATCTCCACAGGAGGTGGGGCTTCTTTAGAATTACTAGAGGGTAAAATTTTACCGGGTGTTCAAGCCCTAAGCGATGCCTAGAATTTATGATTTCAAGTAATACGAAAATTAAATTTGAAAAGTTAATATAACGCATTAATTTTTTCGGAAGTCGTTCACAATAATGTTTGCTTTTACTCTACATGTTATCATAGCAGTTGCGTTTTTATACAAGAAAAAGAAGAAGAATAAAATCATTGCTTAGTAATCCAATTCATAAATCAATTCATACATACATATGTACACATAGATGCCTAGACCTAGATATATACAAATACATTTATATGCATTTATACTTTTGTATTATTTATATAAAATCTTTTTTAGCGAATCCTTTTTTCTTTTTTTAATAAATGCAAGAAATATTTCATTTATTCATTATTATCATATTTTTTTATTGTTTTTTAAAGGAAAGAGAAAAAAGAATAAACCCGAAAACTTTCAAAAAGTAACGGAATTTCGCCATTTAACAGAATGCAAGACGTTGGTGCTGCCATTTAACAGAAAGTACGACGTTCGTAATGTTATTTACAGAAAGTACGGCGTTCGTAATGTTATTTAACAGAAAGTACGGCGTTCGTAATGTTATTTAATAGAAAGTACGGCGTTCGTAATGTTATTTAATAGAAAGTGCGGCGTTCGTGATGTTATTTACAGAATAAGCTTGGACGTCAATCTTAATCAACCCTAATCAAGTGACATTCACAATTACCGATATGCAATTGTGAATAGCATCGGTTTATTTTTGCTTATGCAAACTCGTTGCAATAATATGGCAACTTCAATTGTCACTTTTCGTAATTTCTATTTTATTCTACGTTTCGCCGCCTGTCAAGAATATTCTGCCGCCGTTTTTATTTTCTTTTTTTTAATTTTTTGTAGACTGTGCAACACGAATGTGGTGATGGTGACGCCTGAACGTAATTGTGATTAAAAAAAAAGACTAAAATTAAGATTACTAACAAAAAGAAGTAAAAAAATAAGAAAAAATAAACAAATATATTAGAATATTTACGTAAATTGATATAAATTTCAAGCAAAGTAGTTATTAAAACACTTTGATAATTACCAAGAAGAAGAAGAAGAAAGCTGAAAGGAAAAGTAAAAATTATAAGAAGCAAGTAGGCATTGAAAGCAAAGAAGGCGTGGGGATACATTTGTAACACAAAGTGATTTCAAAACACTATAGCATTGCTTTTCTGCATATTTTCACACAACAACAAGCAGCAGCACGAAAAAACATTTAAAACTAAATATTAGATAAAACCACGTGAAATTAAAGGAATTCAAAGTGCTTAGTATTTTACTTTCTTTAAATAATCAAAAGAAATAAATAAATAGAGAAAAAAGTACAACAATTCTGCATTATTAGCAGACAATAACAGCAAATGTCCATTGCATGCAGTGGTGCAGTTTTATAATCGATTTTTAACCGGTCTCATATATATCGAAATAAAGCAATATCGAGCCAGACTTGAGTTATTTTTTAAAATTCTTAAACAAAATGGGAGCCTATCTCTCGCAACCGAAGACAGAAAAAGAATCCACAGATGAGTCCAATGATTATCTGATGGTGGGAGCTTGTTCTATGCAAGGTTGGCGCAATAGCCAAGAGGTGAATAAGTGTACTTTGAAAAGACATCGCCCCAAACAATACGAAATAAAATTAATAAATTTATGCTTTATAGGACGCTCACAATTCAATTTTAAATTATGATACAAATGCCTCGTTCTTTGCTGTGTATGATGGGCATGGCGGCGCCGAAGTTTCCACTTATTGCTCTGATAAATTTCCCGCCTTTGTGAAAACTTTAGCCACCTATCAAGAGGGCGCTTTCGAGCAAGCTCTTAAAGACGCATTTTTGGGTTTTGATAAAACTTTATTGGATTCTGAAGTTATCGAATTACTAAAAATTATAGCGGGAGAAAAGAACTTTGGGCACAATGAAGACAGTGATGCCAAGGAAGACGATGACGATGAAGATTTAGCTGAACTACATGAAGAGGGTAACTTACCTTTGGATGAAGTCATGAAAAAGTATAAAGGTCATCCTTCAATGCCGGTTTTAAAGAAATTAAAAGAGAATTCTTCACCAAAACCACAATCACCGTATTTAAGAGGTCGTAGAGCAGCTGCTATTATAGCTGATGCCGCAAATAAAGCCGTTTTAGATCCAGATTCCAAACCTGAAGGCTCCTCTACGTCAAAAGCGGCTTTGGCAGCCGGACAGACAGAAGGTAACTAAGAAACCACTTTAAATTTCGTTAAAATGATTATATCACCGTTTTGTTTTTAAGTGCCAGGCCCCAGTTCTACCAAGTTTGGCATAGAAAACGACTCGAGCAATAGCAATAACAGTGCCGAGGCTGAAGCTAAAACGACATCGCCTCAATCGTCAGTGAAAGATAAAGTCGCCAATGGCAGCGTTACATTGAAAACAACAGTTAAGGAAAGCGAACAGAATGGGAGCGTTTCGTCTTCAGAAACTAAAGCTGACGAGAACGATAAGCCCATAAAAAGATCGGAAAAGGGAGCGAATGATGGGGCTATTTCTAATGAAGCAGACTGCGAACCTAAACAAAATGGTAACATTACCGATGGGGATGACAAGGAAGTATCAATTGAAAAGAGTGAAGCTAACGATACAGCCATTACCTCGACTAGCAAAGAAGTGAAAGAGAAGAAGAAGGTGATAGCTGTGGATTCTTCTGAGGAAGAGGATGCTGACTTTGATGGTGATTATTAAACTTATTATTAGATTTTAATGACATTAAAAGGTTAAAGTCTCCTACCTGACTTGGACCTCTGTGAGTGTGGTGTTCGACACCTAATAAGGTTGTATCTGATCCTTCTTGATATTACACAAGTAAAAAAGCTATAGTGGAGCACGGCCCACCGTTAAATACGCTACGCAACTTTATTCATATAACGACTTTTCCAAATAAGGCGTTACATGGCAAGTGAAAAATTGCTACCTGTAGCTTGAACACAAGAAAACAAGACGGACAGAAAGACTCCGATCGATTTTGAACCGATCGATAGAATAAAAAGGGGGAATTACCATCCACTGCCTTAACCCTTTAATTCACATTGTCGCCAATTTTCTACACCCAAGTTCCACACAATTCTAATTAATTTGTTAAAAACAATTTAAACAAAAAGAATAAACAAAATAAAATTGGCACCAATACGCACTTAATTATTAAAAAAAAAATAAGAGATATGAAGTTTTACAAATACAACGTAGATGTATATCGCTACGCATGTAAGGGTTAATCAAATCCACAAAAAAAGCAAAATACAAATTATTTGGTAATTATGGGTCCGTCAATTGCTCGATCAAAGGTAGTACACTACTCTTCCGAATTTTTAACAAATGCTGATACATAAGTTTTTCGTGAATATTTTCTATGGAATAACGGTTCTTCATAATTCAAAGGTAACGGTGTTTGTAGATGCTACGTATTCTTTTTTAAACGGGACCCGTTGCTATCAAATAACATAATAAATAATTCTATCTCCCCAATCTTTTCGCATCATATCGATAGCTATAAATAAAACAGAAACACGGACAAGTCTGAACATTTCATTAATAATTTATGATGGTCCAAAGTGTATATTTATATGTGTCTAATGTTTTTATATTCTACACCACTTGTGGTACAAGGGTATAATAAGCAACGCCCAGAAAGACGAGAAAAAGGCCGATCTATTCAGAGTTATCTAACGAAAATTCGGGCCTCGGTCGGATGCGTTTTGGCTCAAAAATGGTTCAAATCGCAGCACTTTTCCAGCCACTTCGGAATGCCTTATTTTGAAAAGTCGGTATATGGGTAACTGTAGGATAGTGTAGGGTATTTAACGGTGGGCCGGCGTGGCCCCTATGTGTTTCTACTTATTTTCATATAACCTTCCTTGGGATGTATTCAAAATTGCGCATTCATTTAACAGCTCGCCAAGCTATGGAATACTCGTCTGATGACGAAAATGATGAAGAAGATTTAGGTGAAAATGATACGGAAGATTCTGAAGATGCTGGCTATGATGAAGAAGATGAATCGGGCGAAGATGAAGATGAAGAAACTTTTTTGGCTAATGAGAATTTTTGCGCCAATATGATCGAAGAACCGGGCAAAGATAGCGGCTGCACTGCAGTGGTAAGCTTGTTAATTGGACGCGATTTATATGTAGCCAATGCCGGTGACTCTCGTTGTGTGGTTTGTCGTAACGGCAAAGCCATCGAAATGAGTTTGGATCATAAGCCAGAGGATGATGAAGAATCGGCACGCATTATTAAGGCTGGTGGCACCGTTACCATCGATGGTCGAGTTAATGGAGGCCTTAATCTATCACGTGCAATAGGAGATCATGGCTATAAAATGGTAAGAAGAAGAAAATTTGCGATGATCAAAACATAGTTCCATAAAAGCTTTCGTTCGGTCGTCTACATTTTCACATTCTGTCCCTGCACAGTGGACCCTTTCCAACAAAGCAAAACAACAAGATTTCATATCACGTGTTGATAAGCGCATTGCATTTGCACATGTGCATATGTATATATATATATATATATACTTATATGGTTGTTTCACACAATTAGAAAATTACGATTAATTGAAAACGTATTAAATGACAAGCGTTGCAAAGATGGAATTAGTTTCACTCTTAATTACGAGAATTGTATTTTAAAACCATTTATTTATTTATTTATTTTTTCTGTTAATTTTTAGAATGCTAACTTGCCCGCTGAAGAGCAAATGATTTCGGCCTTGCCTGATGTCAAGAAATTAATTATAACACCCGAAGACGAGTTTATGGTTTTGGCTTGCGATGGCATTTGGAATTTCATGTCTAGTGAGGAAGTTGTAAATTTCGTGCGCTTGCGTATTAAGGATAAAAATAAAAAGATTTCGCAAATATGCGAAGAACTATTTGATGCTTGTTTGGCCCCAAATACCATGGGCGATGGAACTGGCTGCGATAATATGACAGCAGTTATTGTACGTTTTAAACCGGCTCTACTGGAACTGCCCACTAAAATCAATGCGAAGGAAACTGAAGATGTTTTACAAGCCCGTCAGCAGCAGCAGCAGCAACAACAACAACAACAAGAACAGCAAAAACAACCCGAAGCCGAGTCTACAGCAAAAAAAGTTCAAAAACGAGCAATAGCACTGACCGCCAGCAATGACGACTGCTGCGAAGCGGAAAGCAAACGTATGAAGACTGATGATAACGACGATATTGATACCACCGCCAGCAATAAAGACCGACAGTCTTCTACTTCTAACGTATCAGATGTTACCACCAATTCCAACTGCTCCTCTTCTTCTGCTTCTTCGTCGTTAGAAGATAAAAAAGAGAGTGAAATAGAGGATATCAGTGCGAATGAAGCGCAAGCAAGCTCGACGTAAAAACTCAATTCATAAACATCTATATATATAGAAACAAAAGCTATCCACGTATATATAATTTTAGTTTCTCGTTTCGTTATTACTGCTTCACTAGGATTGCAAGTAGACATTACACACACACACACACACACACACACACACACACTCAGAAATATACCTTCATACACCTACACCTTTTTGTCTTCAATATTATGCTTTTCATTTTCAATTTTCACAGTAAACTTAAAATGTTTTTTTTTTTTAAATAATTACTTAAGCTAGAGCAAGATTCGGAAGGAAATTGGAATGAAAGTCTCGCAAGAATGTGTTTCTTCGGGAAAATTTTTATATTCAGTTCATCTACTATAATTACACTTTTAATTTTAATCTGTTTTTTTTTTTCTCTTTATGTTAAAAAATTTTTATTCAAATTAAAAAAAAAAAAAAAAATTTTAATATAAATTTCTTGTTACTTATTTTTCCTTTTTGTTTTCCAATTAAATGTGAATTGTACGACTATATAATAATAATTTAGCGGTAATACACAATCGATATATATATAAATACATAGACTTAAAATTCTTGACCCGTCACTCTGGAATATGGTTAATATTATAAAATAGTGAATAATATACGTACATGAAATTATAAAACTCGTAAAATATTTTAATAAAACAATCGATTTCCAAATAAATGTCGGTTTTATTACGGGGTCTTACAATTTCCTTTGTCCCATGAATGTTAAAATTTTCCGGCCGGCTTGATACCCTGTTTTGATTTCTATTGAATTTGTTGAAAAACTGGGATGGGTCCCTCTTTCACGTTATCGAGCTATCCGATTCGATCGCTTTTTGAATTGATGGTACAAATTTGACATTTTACATTCGATATCAAGCAAAATTTATACGGTATCGACTCGACACTCGTTGAGAGTTGCTCCACAACGATAACTATCAATCCAAAATGGAAATTCCTTAACGAGGAGTTAACTCGCCAAATGGAGCATAGATGATTCCACAGAATATTTGTGTGCATGTGCCTGTGCATGTGTGTTATTTTTCAAATAAAAATACACGTATTTCAATTTTGTAAACCCAAGATGCTTTCGTAGACTCCGTAGATTTTTGAATCGTTCAAGTGAACTATCTGGTTAAAATATATTGCATACGAGCAGGCGCGAACAGAATAAAAGCATTAAAAATACAAGCGAAAGCATTATCTAGCATTACATAACTTCTGCGGTTTTGCTAAATGCAGTTCGCCTTTTCTTTTTTTTTTACTATCGGCAATCATTGAAGGCATGCCACTTATACGTGCTACACGATGGCGGCCGAAAAGAAGTGAGGAAAGACCATGTTGTCTCGGCATAGTGGGTGTGTGTAAGTTTCCTGCCTTTACCTGCTTAATACTGTTACTCATAAACCGAAATTAGGCATTATGTTTTGAGAAGTCGGGATATAGGCATTCATAGAAAAGTGTCCAAACCGAACAGAACCATTATGAACAGAGTGCGTCCTCCGGCCAAAACAAAAATTATGGCCTCTCAGTTGCATACAAGACGGACGGACAGACAAGCTTAGGTGGGTCTGTCTTAAGTTCTTCTGTTGGTTGTTGCCACAGTTGGTATAAGGTAAAACAATTGAAAGGCCCGACACCGGTTCATTAACTATTATCCGAAAATGCAAACATTTAAGAAAAATTATAAATTTGCATTATTTAATGAAAAATAGAAACAAATAAAAATATAAAAATCAAGTTTTAAAAATTTTAAATTTTCGAAGTCAATGTGTTGTTCTAATACTTTCGACAACAAGAGAACCAATTAAGTCAGTTTAAATTTTAGGCCCTCGGCGCATTTTTTTTCTTTTCTTTTTTTACTTAATGACCAATCATTCAGAAGAACTGAATAAAGAGAAAGAGATAGGAAAGCGGTAGCCGCTTAGCGGTATGCGTTACGTCGCGGTACCACCTTGAGCCCTTGGTACGACCACGATTAAAATGAGTTCTAGCGCATTGTGATTGGACCTGATCGTTGCGATTCTTACCTATCTGGCTGCTATGCGAACACAAAGAATAATCGAAGGCGGAAGCATGCGCTATACATTCATGGATAGTGACATAAAGCGATGGTAACGCAGTTTCCTTCACAATTTATTCCTCCTGCGAAAGTCCTCTAACTGCACTAACGTAACTAGTGACAAAGCTATCTCCGTCTGGTGCCGGATCTTTTGTCCCCACCACCTTTGCCACCTTTATATGTAACCTTACTATGTCCCTCTATGTTGGTGGGCTACTATTTGTGCAACCAGGCGTGTGTGCGTCTATTACACCACGCCACAACATCAACTTTGTTTAATGAATGTAGCGGTAAGTCTTTCTATGTCTTTGTGTATCTAAATAAATTATAGGGTAGCCTTACCGTGCCACTATAAGAGGAATGGAGTTATGCGTATGTGCGGCAGGGGTTTTATATTTTTGCTCACGGACTATGCGGACTAAAGAAACCCTAATCTACCGAATAGGGATCCTATGTGCCCGTAGGGCCTTTCAATATCCACCCTCTCTGTTGGTCTCCCTTCGTACTCCACATGTTTGTTGGACCCTCCACTGTTCATCTTATTATATTGTCGTCCCCCAGTTTCGTTTTTAGGATAAAAAAATCTGTAATTTAGTATGTAATGATGTTTAATGTGTTATGTGGGTACTTGTGTGGGACAGAGGATTCGCTATAAATCCACTGCAGTGTAGGGTATACTCACATTCCACCTGACTATGTCCATAAAAATTTTATAGATCTTACTTTTTCAAAACATTTATATTTATTTTGTAAAAGTAAATGCAAAATTTTAGTTCCCTTCACCAAGAAATGTTTAAAACTTCGAAAAGGTTAATAAATTACTTTTTTTAATTGCAACTGCTTTAGCTGCCCTTAGTGGGTACAGACGAAAGGGTCTTCAGTGAAATTTAAAAATTTGAACACTTTGTAAAAATGAAAACAATTTTAAATAAAGATTTTAATATTAATAATCTTCAATGTTACCTCCAGACGGATCTTCTGTATCGATAGCCAGGCACACAATAATCCAAAGAAGTAGGACATTTTTCAATAATTTATTGAACATATTTCGCTTGAAGAATAAAAACAACTGATGATAAAGAAAGAAATGCTTTCACTCGAAAGACTCGAAGGAAACTGATAATTCTGAAGAGAAACTTCCATACTATATATAGGTTTTTTTATAATTAATGGATGGATATAAAAAGACTTCCATCTAATCCCTTTGAAAGATAACAAGTAAGAAAGTTGTATTCGGTTAGGTCGTCCATTTCATTATACCTGTATTAGCTTTATCTTACCGCATCCGACCTTATCTTAAGTTAGAACAAAATTAATATCATAAATTATATTATTACTAGATCGCTGTTAAAGACCTTTTAGAGAGGGTTTGGATGGATTTCTTTAAATGCAATACACATTTGTTTACGTTGGGCGTGGTAGTTTATTTCTTTCTTGGGATAGCAAATTTGTACAATGGTCTTAGGACTCTAGTGAATAAAAACAGGATAGAGAATCTGGGGCTTCTTTTCGGATAACGCAAGCATTATGTCAAAGTCAGTGCAGCCCCTTCCGTCGGAGATCACTGCAGAAAAGCTGGTCTTAACTAATAGCGCATGACA
>KK500302.1:3631-50358 GCA_000688715.1 Glossina pallidipes
TAAGTGTGTTTCTTATGTACTTACTTTATTGTTAGTCTTTGTCCCTCTGCGGCCCTTGATCGGTGGAGGGTTGACCAATAATGCTTATTAATTTAATGTCGCCCTCTAAGTTAGTCCTTTAACAGCAAGGAGTAAGTCTGTGCTATTGCTTATTATTTAAAATATTTTCGCCAATGCACAGGGTTGCTCTATTGCAGCAATAGATGGCAATGTCCCTCTATAATTTGCTCCCTTTCTTTTGTTTATTTACTTGGGTGCTACTGAACGGCCACCAAACAAACGAAAGCGGGTAAACCCACAACAAAAAAAGAAGAAAAACAAACAGTAAAGAAAAACGAAATCTGCCTTTTCGCACTGTTGTTTAATGCCTTTATATCTAGTTAAAAACGATCAGAAGCACTGTCGCACTTTTAAATATCGTTTAGTTTCCTTTTCGCTAAAAGAACTTCACCTGGAGTAATTTTCTTATAACAATCACCTATGATATTTACGGAGCACTTAGAAACACTTCCGCGCACTACGAAATCACAACGATCAATCCCGTGTATGTATGTGTGTGTGTCTGTGTGATGTGGCGGGAGCGGACAAGCGTGCGGCCGACGTTCCCCCATATATATACTACTCATGCTGAGTACAGTTAATTTGTATGTAATATTTTATCAAGCAGTTCCCACTGTGAAATATCGAGCCTTCCAGCGCAGGGTAATGTAAAAGAAGAACTATAGCAGAAAGAAAACAGAATAAACATTAAATAATGGATCTGCTCATAAACTGACGAAATCTTTTCTAAAAGCGAGCACTTAACAAAAATAAGCATACCAAAGCGGTGATACCTTTTTGTCAATTTTGCGCAGTGTAGAACATTTACAAACAATCGATTTGGGAGCAGCTGTTGTTGTACCCTCTACCGAAGGATGAGGGTACATTCGGCAACATCGAGAGGGAAGCTTCACAATCGCCACAAAGTATATATTGTTGATCAGCATTTAATTCTGAATCCTGCCAGTCCAAAAATCGAAGTAATCGGCCACGCCTATAGAAAGTTACAAATGATTAAATTTCATTTTTTCACTTTTTTGAGGTTTTATGCTTATTCATCACGACGTAAACAAGACCGACTGATTAAAACTGTTTTGTACATTCCGCAAACGAAGATACGTTATCTGCCTAAAAGTGAATTAATTCTAAAATGAATATGGTAGACACCACGATTAATTTTTTTTTAATAATACCAGCGATATGGTTGTGAAATAACTTGAAGAGTAGAATGCGAAAAACATAGTGGTGGATATCCGCGATTCGGCTCCCGCCAAATATATCTTTCTTACTTGTTTTTTTTTTGTGTTCTAGCTTTTAAACACTAATTGCGAGATTATAAAAAAACACGGTGAATATTTGCTGTACTCTTGAACAAGTCACTGATCATTTTGATTATAATAACAGTTTTTAATAATTGAAACCACTTATTTATTCTATTTACACTGTACACTGTACTATAACAATATAAATAACTTAATAATAAATAAATATGCCGTAGCATTTCCTATACACGCCAGCAATACAGTTTGTTGAGAGGGTAATATAGAAATAATTGGTTCACATGCTTAACGGTTTAACAAATCATACGATTCGGTACCTAGGTTAATGATAACAACAAGACAGACATAAGGATAGGCAAACAGTACGAAAGAAAAAAAGTGAAGCTATAAAATTATGCATGTTGATATGATGTATACCATATGAAGGCATGCTTAACGGTTTAGCAAATCATACGATTCGGTACCTAGAATAGCAATAGCAAGAAGATAGGCATAAAAAAAATGCATATAAGCAAACATTGCAATAGAAAAGAAGGGTTTGTAAAATCATGCATGTTGATATGGAACGCATCATATGCAGACATGCTTAACGGTTCTGCGGCTTATAAAATCATTCGATTTGATACCTAAGCCAGCACTAGCAATAGCATCATACGAGTTGGTACTTAAGGCAGTATTAATAATAAGCTATATATAAGGATAGCATAAGAATACTTATACAAGAAAAGCTGAGATGATAACATAGTTGCAGGCAATAATGTTTGATCAGACCTCAGCTTGCAGACATAATAATAGATAGCATAAGAATATTGTTACAACACACATGCAAATGAGTATTGAGGTTGTAACGCAAGTATAATCAAAACATCAATTTAAAGGGACAGCGATGGTGGTCGTGACTATAAAAGAGCGCGTCGCAGCACGCTCAGCCTTTCAGTCGTGTTACAGCAGCCAGACGTAAGTGAACATGGACTACATAACTAGTGCACGTTACTGCTAGTTTTGGTTATTGCTTTACGGATAGGGGATGGTAGGGTTGGCTTAGCCGTCATCCCTGAAAGACTAATAAGACTGTTAACCTCTACGGATAGGGGATGGGAGATTTGGCTTAGCCATCATCCCTGAATGACTAATAAGACTGTTAACCTCTACGGATAGGGGATGGGAGATTTAGCTTAGCCGTCATCTCTGACTAATGGACACTTCGTCTTGCGACGTGAAACGGTTAGGCACGGACGAGTGGCTCTATAGGCCGAGACTGGCTGCTAAAACACCCGCGGCGTATTCCTTTTTTTTCAGAATCTCGCGATAATGTTCAAACGTGAAAAATAGTCTTTCGGAACGAACAAGAAACATTGAAAGCGTTAAAAAGAGTCCGGTCACCACACTAGTTTTTCGCCAGTCCCCTTAAAAAACCGCTTGTCAAATAATAAATCCAAATATTAAGCACAAATCCGGAGGTCCAAGTTTTTTTATTATAAATTTCTTGGAAGGAGTCCTTGGGGAACCCTGAGAATACTCTGCTAGAAAAGACTCGTTACAACACATGAAATTCAGCTAGCATAAGCTAACGGCCGAACTTAATTGGCTCTTAGAAATAAATCTTATGCTAAGTATTTTTAATAACGATTAAAAAGTATAAAGTTCCTAAACAAGCGGTTCGAAATATTGAATTTTATCTCCCCAACTAATATCGGCGAATAGATAGTACCATTTGTTAACTTAACCAAGAAGAAAACACCAAAGACGATGTCGTTTTCCAAGTGACGGTAAGGCTAGCAAAAACAATCAATCTATTTTTATAATGAAGCAAAGAGACAAGGGAACCCCATCCCAAATTCCCAAGGACAAAGTTCAAAAATTGCTTTAGAACGGGTTCTTTTGAATCTACATAGTTCCTATAGGAAGGTTACCACGCAACAGACGCATATTCAAGTATTGATCTCACTAGGCTCATGTGCAGACTTTTTGTGACGTAAAGGTCGTCCAGCCCCTTAGACCGCCGAGACTGGCCTAGCTTTATTTAAAGAGAAATTAATGTGCAAATTAAAAAGAAGGCAATGGCCGAATAAATCCCGTAAGTCCGAACGAATCTAAATTTTCCAATTTTCGGGATTCAATAAAGTAATCAGCAGTGAATAGAGCTCTTCTTGAAAATGAAAGTTTCTTGAATTTTTGTAGACTTAGTTCCATAAAATTTAGAGGACGTAACTAAGTTATCTAATTCAGATTGAAAGAGATAGGAGTGCGATTCTAAGAAAAAGCAAGGAAACAGCGTAACATCGTCAGCGTGCATTAAGGTATGGCTTATCTTAATTATTAATTATTAATATTAAGAGCTTATTTATTTCAATAAGTATAAAAGGAAGCCAGAAGCCTGTAGTTTAAAGATAAAGAATAATTTATGGCTAACTAAGTCACACACTTTAGTAAAATCATTGTATATGAGATCCACAGGCATCTGCAAACATGGCAAGAAGCGCTAAGATGTTCGTAACGGTCGGTCTTCCTTGAATTTATAATTCTCAAGCAGAGTTCCCACTTTTTTGAAAAGGAACTAGGAAGCTGCTTTTCCAAGACACTTTTTCAAAAACGAAAACAATTGTTAAATATTCAGCAAAGAGATGTAAAATATCACCAGAGGGTTCGGAGCCATTAAAAGGGTTGATAAATTTAGAAAAGTATTTAGGATTAGGACTAAGAAGCGAGGATTTTACCCAATGAAGCTAATTATAAATTATAAAAAAAATAATTTTGATGACTGAGGTAATTGAATCTATGTCTTATCGAAGATTAAACGAAATGGTCGTATGCGGATGCAGGAATAGCTAGATTTAACGCTTTGTAGAACGAGGATATTAGGGTTTCCGTATAAAATCAAGCGTAATGCGTTAGAGATGAGATTTAAGATGAGATTTATATTTGAGAACGAGGATTTAAAATGCTAGTCAAATGGTCATCCAGCTCGTAACTGCTGGACGATCCTCAGTCAAACTAAAGGGCGGACAACGATTTATAACTATCTCTTGGAAATTAACAAAGCAAAGATCTATAAATCTGCTGTTAAAATTAGAGGTATAGTTGTATTGAAGTAAGTGTCGGTCTCCATTGAAATTTAAATAATTTATTGAAAAATACACTAGCGCTCTCAGATGTTGAAGTGGGGACCATACCGTGAAGTAACACTATAAGACCAAACGGCGTGCCTTAAATAAAAGCCATCCAACACGATGACCATGTCGATAGGTTTCGATGTTTCGGCCACATCACAAACAAGGGCAGTACGCTTCTTATAAGTGGAAGTATTGTAGTTTGGAGGAACGTAGGAACAAGTTATATATAACTGTTTTGTAATAAATTAAGTTGGTGCGTAGAGGATCGCCATGTGATAAATTTAAGTTTTGTTGGTTGTGTAATAAATATGTATGGAATTGGAATGTTTTCCTATACTGCTCGGCTTCAGTCCGCCAAGTCGGTCTACTTCTTTTAATGCCAATACAAAGATGGACTAGAAGTAGTCCCAAGCTAATTTTCTCTGAAACTGCTTTCCTCTGAAAAAAACAAATTCTTTTTCTTTTATTTTCTTTTACATTTTATACAGATTTTATTGTATTAAAATGTATGAGAGTTATCGTTTAATTAATTTAACTGTAAATTTTTACGTACGTGTGGATCTAACTATATAAAAAAGATAAATAATATATGAATATAAACTTTTACGTATAAAAAAGCAAAATTTTTATAGATAAATCTCTTAATTCAAATACAATTAATACAAATGTGAATACAGATGTGATAAGGGGTTTTACGTTGATACTTGCATTGAAGAAGAGATAGTAATAGCCTCCGGTGAGGCCTTGGGTCAGGGCCCTTATAACTTGAGACTCGGTGTGGGATAGAGTCTGAAGATGAGGCTGCAGTGTGGAACCAGTCAACACAATCCATATGGACATTGTATTCTCACTGGGCAAAGGAGGACTATACCAACCTCTATCGTTTATTAAGGGAAACGTCACCCTGCAAGGCTCAAACCGGGTGTATACAGCGTTAGCAATGCAGAGAAACGGGAAAACAAGTTTCGATTACACTACTATACCAGAAAGAGCAGAAGACTCTGGCAAGACTTAAGAGCACCATGTAGCTCTTCCCTTCACCATGCGCGGGACTAACAGACTAGAGTCTGTCGATTCCCCCCAAAGCCATCAAGTATCTCCGCTTAGTGACATACGAAGCGATTGTTTTCATCGCGACCACCGTTTCCGTAGTAGAGAGCGCCAGACTAAAATCCAGTTCATTGTTTGCTTGCCGTAAATTTCTGCAACCAGAACATTCATGGCAAACCACCGAAACCAATCTTCAGACAGATGCCGACACAAGCAGGCTCTGGGGACCGGATAGCCTCTTTCATAAAAAATGCATCAAGAGATCCATGGCTGTCAAGCAGAAATCCGAGATATAAACCAAATCTAAACCCCGGGTGATTTTCTATAAAAGAGACATCAGGGATAAAGTTATATGTAATTCTGCTACGCCAACTACTATCCCAAAGAGATTACCATAAGGCAAAGACACGTTTCATTAGCAGCTTTTGCCTCTCGCTTTAATTTGGCCCCTCCACTACTTCAATATTTAGTCCGTCCAGCAAAGGCAGACCCTTCCGGAGGTGCACAGGAGGTGCACCCAATATAACCTGTAAAACGTCCGCTGAAAATTTATTGCAAACAGGCAGACACACCAACAACATTTTGCGCTGGCAGCTCAAAATCTTTGTTTGCCCAACAGCAGCCATGACATCCCGATGCCACACTGGTGACCCTTAAGTCGCACAGGCAACAAATAGAATCCGTATGTAGAATCCGTACAGCACGCTTTGTTAGGACACCTTAGGACACGACTAGCCTGTCCCATAACATTATTAATTTTTTCGAAATGAAGGGTCAACTTGCCTCTATCATTCCTGCTAATTCCTAAGTACTCGAAGACAGCCTGGGACATGTAACTACCCCCTTTTACTATAATTACCAGAAGTCTGTTAGACGATAAGCTAGCTTTAAGTAGCATCGCTACAGTGTTCTTCGATGATGCAATTACGCCTGCACTATTACCCGACTCAGTAAACAACACAGTAAACAAAGTTATTAGGCGTTCACTGCGCGCTTCAAGACTTTTTCGGGAGTAGCCCTTGGCAAGCAAGTCATCTGCAATGCAGAGAACTTTAGAATGCCCTCATCTTCTTCACACTTGCCTTCTAGGTGTCTTAGCAAGGGATCCATCATTACATTCCCTATAAATGGACCGTAGATAGACCCTTGCGAATAACCCCTTACCACATCTCTATAAACACTGTCATTAGTACCGACAACACACGCGCTTCTTTGGGAGAAATAATTAGCCCAGAGTTTAATTTTTAAGCAATTAGCTTCTCTCAGCCTGGCAAGTACCTTGTCCCGTCCAAGGTGATCAAAATCATCCTTAAAGTTAACGAATATGCCCAGAACATATTGCGCATCGTATACACTCACACATGCCTGCACATGTTTCCAAGCAGAAATATAAGCTCCCCATTCGTACCCTTTCGTCTTGACAAGCACTCGCATAGGCACTGCCTAAGTTCCGCCCTAAGTTGCAATACATTTTCTGCAGCGGCTCTTCTCGCGCGATGGAATAGCTTCCCAAGCTTGCGAACTGCTCTAAGTTTATCTGACTGACTGCGTGTCCACCACTTGCCTCCTTTCGACTAATCTTGCGACATTTGTCCAGAAGGAAGTCCTTGACTCTCCAGACCGATTTAGTGATGTGGTCAACTTGCTCATCCACTCTCAAAACCCCTGCGATATCATAATAACCGTTCTCCTTACATGGATCCCGTAGATATCCCAATTAACTCTATAAGAGAGCCAACATTTGGCTGGGTGGACTAAGGACAGGAGTAGATTGCTAACTACTTAATTACATTGTGATCCCCCCAAAGAGAAATCGAAAATCCCAAGAGCTGCCATGTTCGCAATATTAACATCACTGTCACTAGTTCTTACTGGGTCATGAAAAGTGAACCATTCACTCGGTTCATTTAACAACCGGACACTTTGGTTATGCACCATTCCGACAACTCTCCATCTGTTATTTGGTTGCGTAAGCCACAACTCTGTTCTAGAATCTTGCTAAACTATAAGGGTATACAAGCATTAGCAACCAGTCCTAGGATAAATCCGGCGCCAGTAGCAAGCATTAACACCGAATCCATATACCTAAGGTAACCATCCAGTTCCTGAATAAACTTAGAGTATAGGTTTGCAAAAAGTATCCTCCAATACGAGTCTTCAATCGACACACGGACACCATGGCTGCTAACAAGCATAAGTGTGGCTTCCGCATTTACATCATTCAGAATGACAGCAGAATGGCTACTCGTAATCCTGGATACTCCTGGAAATACCCACATGCTTATTGGCAAGCTTGTAAGCGTGCCGCCGGACGCACGGGCCTCTTGTAACAGTGCAAAACCAATGCCCATCTCACGCATACTATGCCCAAACTCACATACCCTATGATAACTGCGGTTTCCGTTAGATTGCCGTATGTGTCAAGAAGCCACTCGCTCAACAATCCTGTTATATTCAGGACTCGCTGTAGACATCATTGGACGTCCAGCAGGGAGACCCTTGAATTCGAAATTCCTTCAGTGTGGCACGGTGTGTGTACTAGCTCCGTACCTTTCGTCTGTTTGGCCACAATCTACAAATCATGTTCTTGACCCTACAGCCCTTAACTCTGTGGGCGAAACGTATGGACCGAAACCAACTTGGAACTTCATCAAAGAACGTACTCTGAACGACATGCAGTCAGCGTAGATTCTGCCAGAGTTCAAAAGAACCTTCATGGCCTCCTTGGTTCCCTGAAGAACTACGTTAACGTCCAGAGTTTAGAGATCTAGTGCTACTATTGCTCCTAACCACAACAGATCAGGTTTTCGAGACCAAACACGCATCCATGCAGGCGGTCAGTTATCGACTTCACCTTCACAACGTGCAACGCCAGCTGCAGGTGGAGCCGCACCGGTAGTTGCGGCCACACGTGACATGCACCCCTATTCTCAATTGCAGCAGCGACAGTATAAGCCGAAATGTTGGTTACTTTAGCACGGATGGACTTCTTTGCTTCTTTCCTCTCTTTCTTACTCTGCTCGTTCCCGTCTCTTTTGGAAGTCTTTTCAACCGACTCAAAGGACAAAATACTGACCTAATGGAACAAAGTGGGTTGACACAGACTTCTCAGTTTTATTCCGTGCACAACGTCAAATGGCAATGAATATTGCCTCTTATTATAAGTACATTAAACAAGCCGCCCATACCACATATGCGTTTTTATTTTTATTTTGCTCAAGTTTTGCGAAAGCAAACCAATTTCTTTTACGGAGCCTTTATGCCAGACAATGCAAAAAAAGCCTTTCCACTTTATTGTTCAAAATAATAATAATAATTTCATCCCCTTTCAATCAATCGAAAGTATTTCTCCGTATAACACAGAATGTACGTCTGTTCACTGCAAAGTCAAAACAACGAAAGAAACATGTAAGTGGCTACACTTGGGAAAATTGTTGGTTAAATATTGACTTGCTGACCATTTTGACCCCATTTCCTTACTTTTCTGCTCACCTTTTTCTCCAAAAACGCCAAAACAAAAAAAAACCGAAAGCTACGTGAAACAACAATCTATCGCTGTCAACTCTTTTCGTGCGCGCGCTTAACAATGTGAGAAATGCACGATTGCATTCTGAGCAAACAAACATTGTTTAACCCAATACCACACATTACAAAGAGTATTAACTATTTACAAGTGAACGTCAAAGAACAATAATTACAAAGAAAAGAAAGGGAATTGAGGAACGGCCGTTAGGGGCCGTCGTTACGCAATTTCAAGCGTTTTATTCTGTACATTTTCATATTGAGATTTCTGATGCTCTGACTAATTTATTGTTTACAAGTTATGTTAAGTTATATTTTTTATACGTAAATAATAATAATTATTATTATTCAACTTTAAACTTTTATACACATGTCTATAGATAAAGTGTTAAGTGTAAAGTGTTAATACATAAACACTTACACTAAAAAACATAATAAGTAAAGTAGTTTGACGGCCGCACATCTGTACAACTTGACTCGACGGCTCCCATGTAAAGAGTTGTTCTCGTTTCTTTTCGTTTCTTTGCTACGTTCATTGGTTCCTTTTAATCTGCCTTCTGTCGGCTCTTTTTGTGTACGGTGAAGTTCTATCCATCTTCTATTTGTGACGGCTAATATCCTTCCTCGTAATTCCTGGAATTTTGTGTCCGCGGGGCTTTTGTGCGTTGATGAAAGTCAATCGCAGTTTAGGTTCAATATTATTCGCATTTCTTCAAGACATTCTACAAGGATTTTTACGTGTCTGGTTAATGTGTCTGTGCTTGCGGACCTGTCGATATTAAGACATTTATAAGATTTATCGAAGCTTACCTTGCTGTACTATCACTGGCCAGTCCATTCATAATGTTTAGTTTGATTTATTAACTTGTGGATGCTGTGCCTGCTTGAATTGTTGTACCTTCTTTCTGAGATTTCTTCTCGGTAATCTACTGTGTCAACATCGTCTCCTGAGGGGATAGGGTTGGCTTGTCGATAATGTATCAGCGTAAAGGATGATCGCACGTTGCTGTGTTCTTGGGATATTGGTTTCTTGGATAATGCTACACTATCTTGCTCTTATAGGGGTTAGGGAAAGCTTTGATGAGTTTGGCTTGGGCTGTGGTTCAATCTGATTTGATGTGGCTTGCGGTTGACCTGGGTTGGAGTTGGCATATGTTGGAAGATGGATTATGAAATATTTCGTTGGAAACTTACACGCGACAAAATTACTATGTTGTACTTCAGGTCTCTTACGTAAAATATAAATAAAAGTCAAGAGAGTGAAAGAACCGAAATAGACACGATGACTGACTTTTGTGCAACAGATATATGTGTGGCCGCGCCCCACGAACTTATGAGTACAATGTTACAACGAATTGAATAGGTCTGGCTCTGTATGTATTTATAGTATAGTAGAATACCTTCACGTGCTTTTGTATGAGATTTCTTAGGTTTGCGTTGGATTTACGTTTGAAAAAAAGAAGGAAAGCTACCAGACTGCCAGAATTGTTCACCGTTAACACTAGTTTACACTCATTGATATGCTTACTTGTTGAGGCAGTCTAACTTTCAATGAAAAGTGCATGGCTTGAATTTTTACTAATTTTTATTGTAGCAACTACATTTAGTTAGACAATTTGCACAAGTAGGAATAGGTAGATACAAAAACATAATATATATAAGACAAAACATTTCGCCTGCAACATTTGCGCAAGAGAATTATCATGTTGTAATTTCTTTTTCTTTTATCACCTATCCTTTAGTTGACATAGATGATCGCATTTTTTACATTATATTATTGTTTAGTTTATGTTAATATGTTAACTAAAGCCCGTTTCTGTGTGTATAATATCACCGATTGTTCTCAGTCCTGTCCAGTTTCGAACATTACACAGACATTTGTTTTCTGCCCGAACTCTACGTCCTTTGCCACGGCCTTGCACTATTAAGTGTAGGAGTTCATATTTTTCTCCACGCACCATGTGTCTAAAATGCTCAGTTTCTCATTGCTTAATTAGTAGTTCACGTCCAGAGTTTATTCGTCTCAGGACTTCAGCATTGGATATCTCCCCTGCCCACAATACTTTCAGAATTCTACAGTAGCACCATACCTCGAAGGCTTCCAGTGTTCATTATACTGATTTTTAACGTGCATGGTTCTAGATCATACAAGAGGACCGGCTATATGAAGCACGACTATACGAAGGCGAAGGGATAAACTCGTTTCCTGGCTTACTACAATTTTCTGACATTTCATGTACGCTGATCTAGCCATTTCTATTCTTCTTTTTTTTCACTTCGCCGTCCCAGTCTTCGTATAATCTAAGGTGCAGAAACATCCAAAAACCTTTCTTCATTTTGGTAATTAATTGATAAAATGGTATTTTCATATCAAAAATTTGGTTTTGCTGATGTATAGGCTTAACCCAAAACTGTTACTTTAATCATTTACAGCTTGAATCATCGTCTGTAGTTCGTGCATATTATCTGCTAAAATAGTTGCATCGTCCGCATATCGAACGCTATTGTTGAATTGTCCACTGACCTTAACGGTTGTGCTTCTCGAAACATTACCCCAAAGCTGACGTTAAAAACAAGAACCCCTCTGGTTATAGGAAAATAATTTGTCCTGACATCAGTACAACGGAGCTCTCTCTGCTGTTTGCCTCGAATAAAAATTTCTAATGCAGTGGGTATCTTTTCCATCAATATCAAGACCTATCAAATGTCCATTAATTCATCATGCTGTGCTTTGTCAAACAATTTTCCATTATCTATGAAATAAAAAAAAACTTCCAAATATACATCGCTACAGTTCTGGACTAGGACTTGAACGCAAAATATTTTTACATAATTTAAAACCAAGTGTATTTTCAATTACATTTCTCAGGATTTCAGTTATGCGTTTGATTTGGCTTGAGCAGGTGTGTTTTTAGCTGATGCCAGTTTTAATTTAATTCTTCTCGCTAGAAGAGTATGAACAGAAGGTACTTGCGCTTCTGGGAAGGTACTAAGTTTTTTGCCAGATTTTCCAAATTTCCTAATTAGCGGAATATAATGTAATTGATATCGGAGGAAGTTATGAATGGTTTCCTGCGTGAATTTCCATGTATTTAATCAACGCGGCGGACGTTGAAAAAAAGTGTCATAAATATTAAAATCATGTTGTAAGCAGAATCGGATTAGACCATCATTGCACTCATTTCTTAATGCTAATCTAAAATTGCCAGCAATTCCATCTACATGTTCATTTCTAACTTTAGCATGAAAATCTCCCAGTGTTAGGTTCGGGTCATATTTCTTCGTTACCTTTAGTATTTGTGTAAGCTCTGAGTAGAAAATTTCAATTTCCTCTACATCGCTATCCGCGGTACGTGCGTATGCTTGAATAGCGTTAAATTTTATAGCTTTTGCATTAATTTGAAATAATAGGACTATATCGGAACGAATTGTTCAATGCCAATGGTATCGAAAATGAAGCTTTACTGCTGCGTCGGTGTATGTATTTTTTATTATCATTATTATTATTATTATTATTATTATTATTATTATTATTATTATTATTATTATTATATAAATTTAGCCAGAGAATAAATTCTAAGACTAAAGTCTTAAAGCACTAGCATCTAAGACTTTCGGCTTTATTTCTATTAATATTATTATTATTATCAAGAATGAAAATTATATATTTATATTTATATAGGTACATTACATCACATTCATTTGGCATTGCATTAACCGTTACTGTTTAATTTAGCGTTGAGCTAGTGCATTTCAGTCTCTACCGCGAAAAGAGCTATGCCGCGACAAGGGCGAAGAAAAACGGCTCCGAAAATTGAAGCTGTAATGTGGACGAGCCAATAGTCATTTACTGCCGTAAGGTTAGGATAAATCCATGTTTCGCAAGTGAAAGAAAGACCTACCAATTTTGATAAGGGGGCAGAGAGATAAGCAAATCCGGCCTAAGCTTTTAAGGGCCGAAAGCAGGAATTGCTTTTCAACAGATTCTATTGAACCTATGTAGGAAGGAGACCACACAAAAAAGACATATCCAAGTATTGATCTCATTAATCTTATGCTTAGTCATTTCCTGTAACCTTGCATTGACCTAGTTTTATTAATGGAGAGCTCACACCATGAACCGATCTACATTTTCCAGCATTTACAATTCGTTGAAATACTGAATAGTGAATGAATTCTTTCTTGAAAATGAAAGTATTTTGTATGTCTTTAGATTTAATTTCATAAAATGTAACCAGCTCCTTGTATCAACATTATCCAAGCCAAATTAAAAAATGTAACGGTTTAAGCAGAAATCTTCCTGGCTAGCCCACTTGCCATTACCACCAAGATAACATAATAAATAAAATATTATTTAATGCTATTTCAACTACGGCCATATATCAATGATGTTGTATCCCTGTCTATCACCTTTTAGTCAGTCAATAGTCAATACTAAATCGTTCGTGAAGTCATAATAGCTTACCTACTTTCCACACCTTACCTATTCGAAACCAACCTATTTGTTTTATACCATTAAATTCATTACATACATAAAAACATGAAATAACAAACTTATCTGCTGCTTATTCTCACTGCCTTCACAGAATCACTACACCACATTCCCAGCCTTGCATCGTAAGGTTTCTCTTGCTTTCTTATTTTCTTCCCTGAGCTTTATAGGTTATTCGTCTGTTCTGCCGTACTTATCATTTTTATTTTGAGCAATAGCACAAAAAACGTGTCTTATTTTTAAATAGTTTTTTTACTTAGTCTTATCATTTAACAAGCATATACGTTTCCGGTTTCTTAGCAGGCTACTTCTTCTAAGTTCACCGTAGTCTTGCACTAATCTATCATGCTGTTGGACCCTTTTTAGTTAATTTATTATCTTAAACCTCTTTTTCATTTATTACATTCTTAAGCTTTACTTTATCAAACTTTAAAACTTATTTCTTTTAGCTTATGATTATTTTAAATTGTTAAACTACGCAGCTACGCAGAACGCCGAGTGATATGCTATGAAGATAAGTAGCGGTCCTTTTCACGACCATAACGATACAGAATAGCCAGCGACCTGTAGCTTGACGTGGAGAAATAGCGGGATGTACTTGCTAAGAGAGATTTGGTTAAAACAATTTAGGTAAGATACTAAGCTGAAATCAGTGCCTTTGTAGTTGTCAAAAAGATATCTATTTCCACATTTGCGAATCATCATGATTTGAGTATTCATGATGAAAGACCACCAGGCTGTGGTGCACAAGTACGTTTTAATTTTTTTAAGCTTTCTCATACATCATTTTCTGAAATGATTTAATTCGGAATCGGAATCGAGCGTATGTTTTGGTCCGGATAATTATTAGCTAATTCGAAATCAGCGGCAAAAATATTTCTTTCGGAAGTTTTCAAGAAAGACATTGGGGGTTTCAATTTCACCGAGAAGTAGGAGACATTAAAAGGCATAGCATGTGGATAAATGTACAAAAATATTTAGGATTAATAAGAGGTGAGTATTTTGTCGTTGGCATCAAAATCATATCGTCGTAAACTTTGTCTAGCCCGAAAAAATTGGACTGTTGACTTTAAGTTTGGCTGAAACATTTTAAATGTTTATTCGCAGGTTGGTATTGAAAATGAGCGTAAGCGGTCGCAGGACACGCCTCAAGTATCGTGCAAACTGAGAAGACCCTTATTTTTTCAAAGAAATAAAAAATTGTTTTTTTTCTCATTGCTCATAAAATGCAGCCGCTAAATATACAAAAGTTTGAACGCATATTCTATGATCGATGCTGTAGGTACTGTACCTGTGGAAAATTGGAGAAAGCTTATATTGTAGGGTATCAAAATTTAAGTTTTCTTTAAATATTTGTGTAACGCGCAGAAGCAAAATGTAAAAACCCTATAAAGCGTCCGTGCGTCTGTTCGCTTATTAGTCTATCCGTCTGCCCGACTGTGCAGTATGTGTGGTACACATCTTCCGCTCGCAAATATCGCCTACAAATATGCAAAAGAGTTTAAAAGCGCAAGTAAAAAGTAAACAGGTCAAATAAAACACCTATAACCATACGTCCATAAGCAAAACTGAGAACACCTATCCTTTTCATATCTTTTGTTAGTTGCTCATAAACTACAGCAGAAACACGAGGTAAATTTGCGTGGATTTTTTTACAAAAACAGAAAAAGTTTTTTTTCAATCTTTTAAAGGGTAACGGTTATGGGAATTAGAGATTCGGTCGCCACCAAATAGGATTTTCTTGCCTAATTTAACGCATTGGCCGACATAAACAAACCGTTTATACAACAATGGGAAAAAGCGGAAAATGTGGTGGGGATTAATAATAGTTTCAAGTGCGGCGATATCCCTGTTAAGATATTTTTGGAATGAAAAAGGTGGTAAAATGCAAAATGTTGGTAAACCTGAAATTAATTAGCAAAATATATTAAGTAATAAGAAATAAATAATCATTTTTTCTGTTTGCGCTTCAAACATACCCCTTTATACTTGCTTGTCTTTTTCGTAGAACGTTTTGTCACTCTAGCGAAAATGCCAGCATCAGAAGAAAGAAGTGACCCATTGCCAGTGTCAGATGGTCTATTAAATTCTTATGGTTTCAAGGATCACGGTCATCGATTAAAGCCATTTCGTCAGTCGCCTCGCACAGTTTAGACAAATTTGCACTAATGACATAGAAGACAAGTGATCAGTTAACTTGTCCTTCCGAATAAAATCAATGAGTTCTCCAAACGTAACCATGGAACTAAAACCCAAGACCGCATGCGAACTCAAAACAGAAGCCTCGGCCGGAATAAAAAACAAGTAAGAACATTATATTATAGGCAACGCCGACCATTAAATACCCTATACTACATTGTCTAATACAATTCTTATTTTTATTATAGAACACAAAAATTATATCTTGTTTCTGTATAAAGGCATATTTTTCATGCGCGTATTTCTGGGGAAGCGGGCCCAAAACGTAACCTAGTGTAGTACAAGTTTAATCCTTGCATAAAGCAGGATCCAAAAGTAGGCTTAGATAGTTTAAGTTTTGTAGAGTTCATTTTTGTATGAAGTTACTATAATATTATCTACCACTTATTAAAACTGTTCCTCTACGGACGATCAATTTTCGTGAAAATCGTTATTGGGGTAGGAAGGAAAAATAGACCGAGATGGTCCAAATTTGCACAGTTCATTTTTTTAGAATATTATTTTTATCATGAAGCATTGAAAATTATACCGTTTGGGGTGTGTGAACTTTAGTTTTCGCTATATGAGAGTGTGTTCAAAAACTTAAAATGCCGAAATATCTCCTTAGCCACTTTTGCCGAGAAATTTTGAAAATTACAATTTTTTTTTCACATAATAACTTTTCAGAATAGGGCGTTATATGGGGACTGAACGCATAAGTTGAACCATTTTCAATAGCGTTCGTCCTTGGGTCAAAACACATCACTGTACGAAATTTCATCAAAATGTCTCAAAAATTGCGACCTGTAGCTTGAACACAAATTTACCCGGACAGACATCAGACGGGCAGATTGGCAGACAGACTTATATCAATTCAGATAATGATTCTGAATCGATCTGTGTAATGAAAGTTGGGTCCATATTAAGCCGTTCTGCTACATACAACCGCACTAAGTTAATAT
Source organism: Glossina pallidipes (assembly GCA_000688715.1). NCBI lineage: Eukaryota > Metazoa > Arthropoda > Insecta > Diptera > Glossinidae > Glossina > Glossina pallidipes. The sequence goes on from KK500302.1 coordinate 20,268, forward strand.
ACCCTGTAGCACAAGTGGTGTAGGGTATAAACATCGTTTACGTCATCTGAACGATTGTGTTGGTATCATAACAAGTCTGGTGTTAAGGCTAATAAATTTCGAGGATCATGAAGGTATCAAATGTTCCATAACCATAGAAAATTTTGGATTACTTTTCGACGTTAAAAAAACGCCTTCTGAACAGCATAAAAAAGATAAGCATACCTTGTTTCACGTCAATCAAGGACTTTGAGGCATTGCGGAATTTGACGACATTGCGTAGCCATAATGATCAGAGATCACATATTTCTTACGCTTGCTTTCTGCCAAAGATTGGATAAAACTTCGTCAAAGCAACTACGTCAACTGAAATATATTGGACAACGCAGTACCGACATTAGATAAAAATAATATAACAGCTGATTTTCTATCACGAATTGAAACTATTTGTATGCCAATAATATTTGATGTTATGTATAACTTATCACATCCTGACTCGCAATCTTTAATGAAAATGATTGCTGAACGGTTCGTGTGAGCATCAAAACGTTAATCGGCAAAGTAGACATCCCAAGTTGTCTTACATGTGTAGGTAGTCTTACAAGATGGCCGGAAGCCATACCTTTAGAAGATATTACTGCTGAGTCAGTTGCTAACGCTTTATTTAATGGTTAGGCTTCTAGATATGCCAACCAAAATTACAACCGATCAAGGCAATGAGTTTGAACCGTTTCTATTCCTAGAATTCGCCAAAATGCTTTATTCCAAAGTCGACCATACAATTTCATATCACATTCGAAGTAACGGTGATACAAAATTAACAGTTGTTTTGCCACTTGCAATACTTGGACTGCGAAGTCCAACGCATGTTGAATTAGTCTATGGTAAAACTTTGCAACACCTTCGTCAATTCGTAGCGAGAATATGCAAAACATTCAAGCTTGCAAAGTAAGTCGACACTGGGATAGACCTTGGTATGTTCGACGAATTTGATTACATGTTTCTACATGTTTTTGAGGAACGATTCCGTATTGACGCCTAAAGGCTGCTGTGAACTACAGCTTTACACTGGAACTGCAAAGTTATTAGACGTTCTCATCAAACGTTTGTAATAAAAATAAACAACACAGAAAAAAACATACTAGCTGATAGATTGAAACCAGCGAAAATTGGCCAAGAAGTCACACAGCAACACTAATGCCGTTAAAAGAAAACTCGAAAATAATTAAAAAAATGGAAAAAAAAGCAAAGATTTGAGAGAGGAAATAGTAAATCGAGTTTTGTAAATTGAATGGATCCAATTAATCCTCGCATATTAAATCGGATGAAAAAGAAGACAAAAAAGTACAGGAAACAAGAGGAAGAGTGATGTCAAGGGGAAAGATGTAGGTGAGCTCATTGCAATTATGTAGAAGAAGATGCGGATAATGAGGCGTGAAATAGATATGCAAAAAATAAATCGTATTACTCATGGAAATAAGTAGCGGAAAGAACGCCGGTATATATAAGCTCACATCTTTTATGGTTCTACTTTTTCATTTTAGCGCAAATGGACACAATCCTTAGCTATGGAAGAACCTGACACTGTCAAAGAAGGTATTAGATGAATGCTATACGCGAGGCGGCGTGGGTCTTAGTACATGTATTAAGAAAAAGTGTAGATATAGTTGGCGAGAAGAAAGCTGAAGTCAAAGTTATTAAAAATGTTTACTGTATATTTTATAGAGGTAATACGAACTATACGGTTTTATTACGAAAACTGATTGATAGTGATCGCTGTGTTTAGACACCTAGTTAAGACCAACTTATACTTAATTCTTTGATAATGGGTAAGCGAATACTTATTTTTTGATTTTTATTGTTTAATTTACTAAGGATTTCATTCATTTGTGAAGCGTTTCCTGATACATAACAGTTCACCGCGCCGGTTTTATGACTTGCGTCACGTAAATATATATTTATGTATATAAATATATATAATTATTTCCAATTGGTCAAGCAATGTATTTATGTCGTGAGTCTTTTTCGCATACTCGCACATTTATTAACTGCATTGACCTGACTGGTCAAAACCGCTAATTTTATAAAACACTATATTTTCAATTTTTTGCATTACATAAATCTTTCTTTTCATTGTTACAGTATATAACATCAAATTTTATAATAAGACAAAAGCACCAAATCTTATACGTTTTGTCATTCCCGCATGATATTGTGGTTGTGCCAGAATATCTTTCATTAAAGCCTCAGTAGTTAGCATTGGTTAATGTACTTGTGCTTAAGGATAATTTAATTTTCTTAAAATTCTATTGAGAACTAACACACGTTCTTCGATATTCTGCCGAATAGCTCGAAGTTGATTTACCTTTCGGTATGCGCAGGTTGTCTAATTTTATCAAATAGTTTAATTTTCCTAGCGCATTTACGATAGTCCCAGATTTCCATTTTTCTGCTGACAAATAATATCTCTCTCTTCCAATTTTAATTTCGACTTGCTGTTTCGCGTTTAAAAATTGGTATCATTAGAACTGATCTGACGATCAACCATTAATTGTGAAAGTGACTTTCCAGTTGTTGTATGCGCACTTCGACGATAGACTAATAAAATTGTGTATAACTTTGTACATTTTTCGCACTCAAGTGTTTTCAATTTATGTTTAATCACTCGAACATATATTTCAACTTGTCCGGTTATAGCTGCATGTTGCGGGCCATGCTCACTCCATAATACTTTTGGAATTACGAAATGGCTAAAAATTTTACGGCATCACATGACCTTCCGGCCATGCGGTATATGCATTAATAAATTTTGAAAAGTGAGACATCTAAAAGAACTGGCAAAGTCTAGGTGAAAACTTTCGAAGGGTACTTTTGCTTGCTTGTAGGAATGTATGCTTGACTTTGATGGATCACGGCAAACTGTTGTTAATTTGCACACTTTTTTATCACATATTCCACCAGCAGTAACTTCCAACCAATTGTGCTTTATGTAATACTTGTCAAATTTTAATTGTTAACTTTGGTAAGATGTGCACTTTCGTACTTCTTAGGACATAATCTTGTTGTAGCGAGGCTTCAGTTTGATCAATACTAAAATTTGAAAAACAATAATTGGTTGCACTTCTGCTTTCTTGAAGATCAGACACTAATTAGGATATTTCGAAACCTTTGCGCGTTGTAGCAACTAACTCTAATACAGTTATTGGAAGTGTGTCAATATTGGTTTGCATTACATACACTTCTTCAAAATTACTATACATATCTGAAATTAGCAATTATGACATAGTATCAGCATTTGTATTTTCCTTAAATTTTTTGCATCAAATTCGAACGACTCGCTAGCTGTTGTGTTTAGACACCCTATTAAAACTAACATATATTTACTTCTTTTTGGTAATAACAATTTTTTTAACCAAATTCAACATAAAGACAAACACTTATAGCTCGTAATGAGAACGTTTACAAGCTGATTCAAATAATACTACAATATAAACTTTTTTATACAGCGCACGTGTCAAAATACAGAACTTTTCCACCACAATCGTCTAGGTTGTTTTCGCTGATACTGTCGATTTTCCCACTACAGTCGCTCAGATTGTATTTTGCCTGGCGTGCGAAACTTAGGTGTCAAATGTATTTTGATTTCTGACAGAAAAATACCTATTTGTCATTGAATTGAAAAATTAAGGTATAAATATAAGAAAGCACATATCAGATAAGTCAGTCCATTTACAACAAGTAACAAACAGTTTCTGACTGATGACAATGACTAAAACAGTTAAGTTGCTACTTTATAAGTTCATTTCTGCACACGTAACAATGGTAAGTGCATTGCTGGACATTGAAAGTGTTCAAGCAAAATTTATATATATTTTCAATTTTCAACAAGGAAAAATAACTGGCGCCCGAATAGGACCAACGCGGAAAATTAACGAAAATTATTTAAAAAAAAAGTCTCATTTTGGTGACACTCGCTAAAACCCAACAAAGTACGATGTAAATTGTTTTCATTTTGCAATCTTTTAGTGATGTGTTATCGTTGATTGCGAGACTCGGCTGTCGTGAAGAATGAAGTTAATGAAAATATATAATTTTGGTAAAAATATAGTTTTCATTCGTTTATTGTGCATGTTTCATAGCAAATTTCGTCTTATCGTTGTTCAGCCATTGCAAAATTTTAACTAGTTAAATAAACAAACACGTAAGATAGTCATAGCTACCTAAAAAGGCGTCCTTCGTTACATTTAGCAACGTTATCCGAGTAGGGACTAGGCTCCACTACAGCATGCACTAGTTTGGCAACCAAATTTTTTCATATAGATTTTTACAAAGGCAGCTAAATGTGTTGAAAATCTTATAGGCTGATCTACATTGATTGAGATTTATAAAAATATAGTTTCTGGAAGAACGACACAGAGTTTTATCTCACTCAATAATGTCAGTGAGTCAATAGCAACGTTTATTAATTTAGCTAAGATGAAAAGAGTATATCTAGGTTTCTCCAATAAGCGTGGGCAACTCGTCCAAAACCAAACTCCACAGGACAAAAAAAAAGAATTGTTTATGAACCGACTCTGTTGAGTCCTATAGGAAGGAGATCAGCAAACTGCGACATATTCAAGTTTTAGTTTCACCAGGCTAATGCTTGGTGATACTAAACTTTGTAACATATGAGCTATGTAACTTTGTAACATAAAGCTAGGTGCACGCACCTAGGTGCACGCACCTAGCTTTATTCGTAGGTAGCTCAATGTGCAGATTAAAACGCAGTTTTTGGTCAAACAATATCCCTAAATCAATAATCAATCTACATTTTCCAATTTGTATGAATTGATGAAATAGTCAGTCGGCAATAAATTCCGCGTAGAGAGTTTTTGCATTCTTTTAGAATGAATTTCACAAAAGTTTCCGAGCACCCTGCACTCAGGTGGTCTAAAACCAACTGAAATAAATCAAAGTGCAATTTTATGTGGGAAAGGAGAAAAAAAATTTGACATTTTCAGCATACATCAGGATGTCGTTGAACCTAGTCAGCAAAGGGAGGTCTTTGATATATAGGATAGCCAGGACCCTAATTGGCTCCCTTCGCTGCCACCTGAATTCGTGGGAAATGCATCAGATATAATGGAGCTGAAAAGATTTCGGAATAATTTATTATGAAGATAAAAGCCTATCCATTTCAATAAAGATGAAGGAAACCCCAAGGTCTGGCCTTTAAATATCAATAATTTATGATTATCTTATTTAAAAGCTTTACTGATATCTGCATATATAACACCAGAGTGAGAGTCTCTAGAAAAAGCTTGAAAATAAAAGCAAGTGTGTTTTAACAAGTTTGTAGCGGTCTTCCGGTCTTCATTTTAAGAATGCATGCTGATATGAAGAAACAGAAGACTTAATTGCGAAAGCAAAATTTTGGGTACCAATTCGTTCAAACAATTTAGGAAAAACCTCGTAGGGTACATTATTTATGCTTGTTTACACAATGATGCTTAAATACTTTAAGTTCTTAATTATATGTTGTTGCAAACGATTATTTTGAGCTTTCAGTTTCTGAAATTTTTGGTTAATAAAAAGTTAAACATGACATGAAAAATTAGAATAACAATAGGATTTTTCATTTACAAAATTCTAATTTAACATCCCTAAAAATTAGCGTTCCTGCTGTGAACAATTCGTGCCTTAATTTTAAGCCAAAATTGACCATTAAAGACGACAAGTGAGTTTAACAAGAATTTGAAAACAATAGAATTGAGATAACGTATAAGTAGTATATATATACATACATATTCGATGCGAATATGTCATTAACGGCTTCTCCGGATAGTAGTATATATATTGGGGAACAGGTATGCGCTTGTCCACTCCCATCAGATTACTTCACACCCAAACACGCGCACACCCGGCCACAGGAACACGCACATCTTCTCGCCAATTCACGTTAATCAATTTTCCGAAAAAAGGGATTGTTCGGAAGAACAAACGAACACAACAAAAAATAGCACCACATGCATTCCTATTACAAATCCTCCTATCACGTTCACAAAAATGTCCTTCGATCGATTTTTTGTAAAGTATGTGAGAGCTATTTTTGCCCAAAACCTGGTGCTGGGTTGGCTTATTTTCTCCTGGTTTTTGTTTCACAAGAAAATTTTGGTTGTAAGTTTTTCTTTATTTTTCGATTGAATTATATATTTCCCTTTTTCTTTTGATATTAGCTCACTTACGCCATGCCTTCACTTCACACTTGCCTTCATTTTAGAAGCATTACTCAAATTATATTAAATTAATTTCGTTTTAAAACCTTTGACTCATTTATTTTAATTCAATTTCACTTCTCTTCCCTTTTCTCTACTTCAATTCTTAACTAGTTTTCTTGATTTTCAACACCTATCATTACCATCATTGTAATCATACCAACCAGACCAAAATGTCTACTTTATCGCTCGCCTGGTGACCAACTCACTCAATCACCCTTACCTAATTCTTTTCTTTTCCAACTACTAACATCTTACTCTGGCGCCCCTCCTTCAGAGACGGAGAACCTGTGAGGCCAACACAGGGGACGACTTTGGTTCCTCACAATATATCCTAATAAACAAACAGAAGAAGGATTCTTTCAAGGACATAGACATTTATGGGGCTAATAACAATTAAACACTAACGCGCATAGAAATGCATAACTAAATTTCCCGAAGAAGAAAGTAATAAGATGCACTCTAGGTGGTTCGATCATTTCCCCATATTGCATTTCTATATTCTAATGAACCAAAGAAAAAAAGGATTCCTTCAATGGCATACATTATTTATGCTGCTGATAACAACTAAATACGAACTTGCATACGCATGCATAGACAAATTTCCAGGAAGAAAAACAAATAAATAAATAAAGTGCTCTCTGGGTGGTGTGACTATTTCGCCATATTACATTTAAAAACACTCAGACGTCTAATGATCCTTTCTCATTTGCATTTTTAATATCAGTATTTCAATTCGCATAAATACCCCGCTGAAAGTGGAAAAAGAATCAATGTTATGATACATTATAACCGACAAAAAAGCCAAAATTGTATTTTATTTAGTATGTCATGACCATACTTAAATGGTATTTAATGAGAAAAACTTGAATGAAAGTTCGTCAACATTTCTATCCTATATAAGCAGAGTTTTCTGTAAAGTTATTTCTAAAAATAACCATATCATCAAATCGATTAGTGTGGCAAAAAAAATTGTATACAAATTATTTTAAAAAAAATGGAATCAACCTATTATAAATGTACTTTTTGCGAGGAGACCGCTGAGAATTTACTGGACCATTACCGCTCGGAGGTTGCAAGATCCTCTCAGCTGGGTTTGCAGCAAGCTGATTCCATGAGCAAAGGAACAATTGGCGTCCGGCGAACAAGGTGCAATTTCTGTGATGTGATTGTCACTGTACACGAGTTGTTTCGTACCCGTCTATGTGAAGAGTTCGCAGCTAGCTATGAAACAGCATTTAGAGAAAACTAACCTACTACTTCCATTATGAACGACGGTCCGTCGATAAGCTACGCCGCTAAGCGTAAAGGATTTTTCGAACCCAGAACCAAGACGAAAGTTCCCGCCAGTGAGGTGTATTGCGACCTATACCAAGTTTTCATGATCAAAACACAATACAAAACCCACTTGAGGACGAATAAGCTCAATGAGAAGGCAGCTGTGTTTTTAAAAGAAAATGTATTCATCACATCTCTGTCGACATCAGAAAATGTGGTTCAATACAAAATTGTTAGCAACTTGAGGGACGAAATATCAATCGATACATTTTTCGATGGTAACCCAACATATATGCACGAGCAAATTCAAATCAAATTAAATGAATTTGGCTCTGTAAAGTTCAATTTGAGGCTTTTTGGAGACTATATGAAGGGAGTAGAAACAGAAGTGGTGTTAACAATGAAACTTTTTTCAACGAAGTTCGATGCGGTAAGAAAAAGCAGTGAAGTCAAAGACAAGCTTGACGAGCTTTTTATCGATCTTAAAAAAGCAAATGATCAGGATCGAGATAGTGGTTTGGCGATAGCAGAATTTAAACTTTGCAAGTTAATTATCTGCAACTTAGAGTCCAGTCCTGTGGGTTCACATGCATCCTTGCCAATTACTATGTACACTAAAAATACTACAATTAATGTGAAAAATGTTGATGTCTATTGTTTTAAATGGTGCGTATTAGCGGCTATCCATTATAAGTTTGATAAATTTACTGGACGGGAATTACGCAGGTTAGTTCACACAAGTTACTATAAAATTGGAAGCTGAACATGACCTTTTTGTGCAGATAACAAGATTCTTTCTATTGGAAAGTATAAAATCCCATAGCAGATTTAACTCATAAAATGAATCATAAGATTCATTTAAAAAATCTGCTCCTCTGCTTGCAACAAGAGTTGCAGTTAAAATGTATTCACTGAATACTAAAATTTACTCAAAAGGCTTGTTGAAAGCCCTACGGTAGTTTAGTGGGGGAGGACTTCTATAAGTTAATGAATAATGTCGTTTATGGTAAAACCATGGAAAATGTTGAAAAGCGTCGGAATGTTCGCTAAGTTAGTAGTTATGAAAACAGACGAAATTCTGAAGGATATAGAGCTCTCATATCGAACCGAATTTTAAGCGTATCGAAATATTCGATAATGGTTTATATGGAGTCGATTTAAGGAAAATGGAAATAGTGCATTTTAAACCAATATAGGTGAGGGTACTAGAACTCTCTAAGTGGTTGATGTACGATCTTTATTACAACTTTTTACTTAACCATAGTGGAAGAATGAAGATCGTACATATGTATACAGATTCATTCATAATATAATCTGATGATAATATATTTTGTATTTGGCTAATATTGTTTGCACTAAGTTTACCCATTTGTAATTAACGTAACGAGTCTTCTTGGACAGGGTACGCTCACGGTCCCACCAGGACTCCTTCCAAGAAATTTATATTAGAAAAACTTGGACTTGCGCATTTGTGATTAATAGTTGAATTTATTATTTGTTAGCGATTTTTGTTTAAGGGGAGTGGAGGAAAAACCAGCGTAGTGACCCGACTCTCGTTTAACGCCTTTTTTCGAACGATTGTTATTATATATTTTCCCCCTTCTTCCGTATCGCGGGATTGTCTGAAAACAAAAAAAATGCGCCTCGGGTGTTATAGCAGCCAACCTCAGCCTACAGGGCCACTCGGCTGTCTCTAACCGTTTTTTTTTCGTAAGAAGGGATGTCCATACGGATGTTCACGGATGGCGGCTAAGCCAAACCTACCGAATCGTATGATTTCTGCAATCCGTTGAATCCGCTGAAACCGTAACCCTCTCAAACCTAAGAACCAAAGCCGTATTGCTGGCATGTATAGGAAATGCTACGACATACTTATTTAGTATTAAGCTATTTATGTTGTCATAATTAGTAAGGAAGCAAAACGCTTCCTTACAAGAGAAACGTTAAAATTACGCTTTAAAATGAATACGGTACAAATAGAACAAGCACTTAAAGCAGAAGAAATACTTCCAAGGTGTTTTTCCAGCTATTAATTTATTTCAGAAAGTGATCTCTAAACCTGCTCCCATAATAGCAAATACTGATTAGTCTAATCAACAAGAAGAACATTGGGTTGCTCTTTGCTTCAATTAGAAGTAAGAGGCGAAATTTTTTGATTGCACTGGTCAAAAACCATTCAGAAATGAAATTTTGCAATTTTTTAAATAAAAACGGCGACGCGTATACATATTACAAACAGCAACTGCAAGGATAGCTTTCAAGCATTTGCGGACGTTATACCTTGCTTTATAGTTTGTATAAGACTCAACGAAAGCTTACCTCAAACAATGGTACAATCGACTACAGCTTTAATGATAAGAAAATACTCAAACTATGTGAAAACAATGTTTATAAAATAAAAGTTAAGTATTTAATTAAGACATGAAATGTTTTATTTTCATTTTGAATATACTCAAAAAAAAGTACATTAGCCATAGATTTATCTCTTCCTCCAAAGATAACGTGTTGGATATTATTTTCTTTCAACTTTTTGTAAGAGTTTTGGACGGAATACTTGACTAACACACTTGGTTAGAAATATCCACAGTAAATTCCTCTCAGGTGATTCCAAATAAAGGGCAATTATCTCCTCAAATTGCGTTGCTTTTGCTTTACATTCAATTAATTTATAGAGCGTCTCAATTGATAACTAGTCAACCTACGTAAAGTCTTGTCCTAATGTTTTCCAGGCGTCATTAAGCGTCTATTAAAAAATTTTAAAAAAAAATATGAGATTTTTAAAATAATTATTTGAAAAATATCTCTTATGTTTCTTATTTCTTACCATTTTTTTTCTTTTCTTTTTCCTTTTTATGCTAATATTGATCATGTACTTCTTTTTCCAAACAAGAGTTTGAAGAAATTCACCAACATTCAGTTTATAATTTATTTTTATAAATTAAGCGCAGCTCACATTCACATCACAATCGCTTTAGCTATCAGAAGAATAGAAATAAAATAAATTTTTAATTGTTATTTACTTAATTAATGCTTCATTATATTAAGTCCTCCAAATTAATGTCAAGAATTTCACTATTGGAACTGTAATTTAAAAATCTGTTGTAGTGCGTAGTAACTGCTGGTAAATTAATACTCAAAAATTCGTCGCCGAAGCTGTCACTAAAATAATGATCATAGCTTATAGCTTCATTAGAATGTGCTTCAGATTCATGTCTGGAGTCCCATTTTGAAGGAACGCAGTAGATTGATTCTCGTTTTGCACTGATGGTGATAATATTGATGACGATGTTTTGTTGTTGTCTGATTCCATTTTTTAATTTTTTTATTTTAAATAATTTGTATACAATTTTTTGCTGATCGATTTGGTGGTTTGATTATTTTTAGAAATAAGTTAAGAGAAAACTCTGCTTATATGGGATAGAAAAGTTGAACTTTGAAAAAGAACTTTCCTTCAAGCATTTTCCGTAAAGTTCCCTCTGTATTTTATTGTCTCAGTTTTTCTCATTAAATACTTTTTAAGCACGGTCATAAAGTACTACATAAAATACAATTTTGGCTTTTTTATCGATTATAATGTACCATAACAATGTACCATAACGTACCAGCAACAATCAAGCTCAAACAAAGGAAGCATTAAATAGAGGGAAGCTAAGCTTTTTTTTTGTTTGTTCTTTTTCGTCGTTATTGTTTTAATTTGAATTCTCAAATATTTTCAAATACTTTCATTCTCAAATACTTTCATTTTCTAAATTTTAAACTTAAAACAAAAACACGAAATTGGTGTACATTAAAAAAAAATAAAAAAAAGCACAAATAAATATTCGCTTTCAAAATTTGTATTTTTTGCTAACTTTCAATTTTCAAAATTTCATTTTTCAAATTTGCTTTAATTTCTCTTGTGTTAATTTGAATATATTTATATATATATTGAATTCAGTATTTCTGTATTCTACAGCTCAATGCTTTAAGTTATATTGCGGATTGTGAATGTAAGTGAAGGTTAAGGTTCGCAATTATATTCGATAAAAAAAACATACAATAAAGCGCAGCCAATAGTACACAAGCCAGCAATACTCGCACATTTAAATTTAATAAACTTCTTTCAACCAATAGGAAATTCTAGCTTGGTCCGTCCAACTGCCAGCCTTTTGATCCAATTGTCCGAAGACTTGGTTTATCCAAGCCGGGTTGCAATTCGCTTCGGAAGGCGTTACACAGAATATAACTAAATATGAACATATCCTTATTGCTCTTACTCAAAAAATTATTACCTCCGTTATTGACTTTATCCGAGATCCACAAACAGGAATTAAAAAGAGTCCTAATGAAAAGGAATTCGTAGGCCATCAGAGTTCTATCGAAACCTCCTCGTTTTTTGTGGATCTAATTTTACTACTGCCCTTTTGAAAAGGACGTGGTTAGAAAAGTCGCCCAAAAGTTTGAGCTTAGCGCTTCCAGTTTCGAATGTCAAAGAAATTAAAGAATTGATTAAGCTTGTCGACGATATTTGGGAGTAATCTAATTTTTCGGAAATTAATGCTGTTGCATCAACCTCACGAAACGCCAGCAACTTAACTACTCAAAATCTCCTCAGATCCCAAGCGTTATTAACAAACAAATTAACGCTTGAGGTCGGTAGTACGGAAGCGCTGTTCAATCACTATTATTCTAGACGAACTTGTTTCAGGTCTAGATGTCGTTCATGTGATCGATCCCTGTTTAGAAGAAATCCTAACTGGCTTTGCAAACACCACTACAAATTCGCTAGCGTAGCCACAAAGTGCGAACAGCCGTGCGCATATTTAAGATTACTTGGTTCAACAAACGAAAGCAATCCGCAGTTGCGGCGGCTAACTATGTAAGTATTAAATGTGCACAACGTCGCCTTTTTATGTTTGATAGACAAAACAAATTAAATTTTTTAATAAACAGTGGCGTAGAAGTTTCGCTTGTTCCATAGTGCAAATTTCCGAATACCAAGCAATCGTCCGATATTACTTTGACAGTAGCCAATAGCTCAATCATTAATACATATGGCAAGAAACTGTTAAATATTGACTTGAATCTTCTCTGCGAGTTCGCGTTTTTGATTACTGACATTTCCAGTCCAATCATTGGAACTGATATCCTCAGCAAGTACGCAGTACTAATTGTTGTTAGACGTAAGCATTTATTAGATCCATTACTTCGATATCTGTTAATGCCGTAGCTGCTGAGTTCAAAATTTACTTGCCAAAATTATTTTTAATCTTACCCGCAGAACCAGATTATACAAAACCGGTTAAACCTGAGACAATATATCAATTAAAGACTGAAGGTACTCTTCTGTTTTCAAGACCCAGCCTGTTAAACCTATCTAGCATAAAACCAGCAAAACAGAGTTCAAAAATGGCGACCTTCTGGACATTTTAGACGACTGATTTGTACTACTATTCCTGATGGGTATGTTTTATCGCATATTAATGATATAAAGTGGAACCTAAGGAATAAACATATTTCCTCAAAGCTTGATTTGGGCAATGCGTATCCCGATGGCTGGAGAGCAGCTTTAACGACGCTTTTGGGTTTGTTTGAATTCATCAAAATGCATTTGCGTAGCATGCGGAGACTTTAAAAAGAAGTGCTCAAGGATTTAGATATCATTTTTGTATATATCGCCGATATTCTAGTTGCCAATGAATCGGAGACAGGACATTTGGAGCACTCAAAATTGGTTTTCGAGAGATTTGATGAATATAAATAAAATTAATTAAATATTATATATTATTATTAAATATTAAACCTAATCAAAATACCTTTATGGAGTTTGATTTATTCTATCACAATATTTCTGAAGAAGGCAGTGAGATTATGGATAATTGTGCTCGTTGGCTGGGGCACATGCTTTGAGAGATATTAATTATTACGGTTCTTAAATGAATTGATTACTGTTTCTAAATAATTATATTTCACGTCTTGCTGGTCCTATTACGATAATTAGCGACCAGGGATCGCAGCTCACATCACAAGTTTTCCCGGTGTTGATTTTGTAGCCATAAAATTACCACTTTCCCGTGTCATCCACAAGCTAATGGTACGATAGAACACTTCCATAAACTATTACTCCTAGAGATAATACGGCCAACTGGTTTAACATGCCTCCAATGATACTCTTATGTTTCGGAATCATGTAAAAGAAGATATTTCGGCAACACCCATTGATATGTTATATGGGCAAAGTCTGCGTTCACCAGGCGAATTAGTAATTTCAATTCCCGATTCCAATAGTCCAAGCATCTTGAACAACCTTAAGAAACACTTTCGAAATGTTCTGTCCACAATTAGCCATCATGAAGATTCTGAAACTAAAAAACGTAAGTCTGTTCTTGTAAGTATTGTAAATAAGGAAAGTCTAGAACTACCTTGGCTTCAAAATCATTTTAAAAAAAGCTACATTTTGCAAAGTCGAGATTGATAATAAAATAGAGACTTTACCTATAGACTATATAAATCCAGTTGTAGTTGAACAGCTATTAGTTTCTGGCGCATAACTAGATTTCGGTGACCTTGAAGCTTGCAATACGTCGCTTTCAGGAATGTTCAACTTCGGACAGTATACAAAGTTTATTATTTGATACACCGGCATCAACAGTAGAAAAGTACCAGCGGAATTATTCGGCAAAGGGATTGCTGGTTTCTGCACCTCCAGAGGAGTTAGAGCTCTTAAACAACATGGATGATATATATATGCAGATTTTATTTCTGAAGTTGACAAATTTGGAAAGGTTTTTAAGATTAGTAAGAAATGAAAGTATCTGCAATAGCTTTGCTAGTTGATGAGTTGATGAGAAATTTGTGCCTGACCGCAGGATTAACGAAGTAATCGTGAATAAGCTCACTTTGCATTTATTTTTTGGAAAGTTTTTTTTTTTTTTTTAAAGTATTTAATTGTTTTGTTAAATCATGACGGAGCAGTGTTGCGAGGGGAGTGTAGTCTAATCGAAACGAACGCGGAAACAACTGGACTTAATGCCCTATAAAATGCAGAATTTCGGGTTTCCACTTTCTCACCGGAAAAGTCAAGTATACTATGTGTAAAATGTGAAAGTCGAGCTTCACGCAACGAGATATTGGATTTGCTAAAATCTGTATATTCGAGGAAGTGAGATTTAATTTGTTGGGAGGCTCAGTATGTCATCATCACGAGGCTCCCATTTGTTGGATTGTATGGACAGCGATTTACAGACGCTTCAGAGAAATTAAGATCTAAGAGTCTCCCATTACAATTAGTCGCATGAGAGCATTGAAGAAGATTCTGAATTGTATTTGTCTAATTCGGGCTGCATTGCTTTCAATTTATTTTTAAATTCTTTTCCCAAAATGCTGCATTCCATAAAAAATTTTGCATCGATTCGTAGTGTGGAAGAATTGTTGATATCTATAGCGCGTACATTTGATATAGACTGATTCCTATAGTTATACTTATTTCATGGGTTCTTTAATTCTCTAACTTTGTTTCGCATTTGATTTGTTACTCCCTTACAAGAAAAACATAAATACGAAAAGCCTAACAATACACGATTAACACAAAATTGTTAATATCCTATAGAACTCCTCTTCTTTGACTGGCTTCAATCGATCAATTGGAAATGTTTTGACAGTGTTATCTGCACTTACTTTCAACTATTTGGACTCCTTTCCAAGCACCTTATAAGACGCTTCATATTGTTGTTCTAAACTGTGTTTATTTATTCTGCGTACAAAGACGAATTTGCACTCATTCAAGTTTTTTTGGAACATATAGTCCGCATGTCGAATCTTTAGCCTTTTTGGAAATGTTTTCTTATTTTGTTTAAAAAAAGGTGCAATGATACATCCAGGTGTGGCTGAAACGTCCACCTCAGACCTAAAAGAACGACCGGAATTTTATGAGATTGATTGTTTATGAGTTTGTTGTTGTTGTGACCCATTTATAAGAATGTTCTCTGGATAAAATTGCTCCTTTAAATTGCCTATAGAATTGTTCAATGATACTATCTTATTGGGGATGGTAAGGCGAGATAGGAATCTTGTGACTATCCAAAGCTGGGAAGTAAACTCAACAGCTTTTTACTGGTAATTGTAAAGGTACATCGAAAAGTACATAATTTATAAAAAAGAATGAAGCAACGCTTGACTCGTTTATATACTTAAGAGCATATACTTCCGGCCAGCTAGTAAAACGGTCAATTATGGTAAGTATATACTTGTGTTTTTTGGACGTCGGCAAAGGGCCGATTATATCCAGATGGACAGGCTCCAGTCTGTTTCTAGGTATAGCGATTTTGTCCACGGGCGCTTTTGTGTGTCTGTATACTTTAGATTGTTGATATTGTGTACAGTTTCTGGTGCAACCAAAAATATCTACGATTAACTTATCAACGGATAGACTCGATGCCACGGTGAGAAATGTTATGCAGTTGTTTGAAGGTTGTATTTCTAAGTTTGGAAAAGTCTCGTACATTCTTCAGACACTTCACAGACAAATTAATTTAAGATTTTTATTGTAAAACATTCTGTAGCTGTTTATCATGCCGTTGTTCTGCCTGCATAACTTTCATGTTTAGGGAAGTTAAATCTTGAATTTCTAAAGCTCGAGATAGGATATCTTTGTACAGCCGCCAACGATTACGAAATATG
Source organism: Glossina pallidipes (assembly GCA_000688715.1). Taxonomy (NCBI): domain Eukaryota; kingdom Metazoa; phylum Arthropoda; class Insecta; order Diptera; family Glossinidae; genus Glossina; species Glossina pallidipes. Next base: position 36,440 of record KK500302.1, read on the forward strand.
CTCCAATTGTCTCGTTTATCTCAGACTTCGATCTGTTTTTGAGCTCAGGGCCTTTGTTAAAGGCTGGTGATCGGTGCAAACTGTCTATTGTCTGTCTTCTATTAAGTGTTTAGATACTTAACACTTAAATAAATTACTAAAAATCCACGGCCGAAAGCACTGTATTGTCGTGTAGTGTTTGCTGCAAAATTCTGTCAACTGTTACATTTGACGTATCTACTGTTAAAGAAGGTTTCGCGTCTTTATTAAAATGGTTTAATAGCAATTTTTCTTAAAATTTTTCTTTAATGCTCTCGAATGTTTTAATCGCATGTTCGTTGCAAGTTAAATTTTTCTCTTTATTTTTGGTAGCATTAGTAATGGTATTGTGTATAGGATTGGTTGCTTCAGCAAACGTTGGTATGTATCTATGATAATACTTTACCAATCCCTTAAATTTTGTACTTGTTTGATAGATTTTGGTTTTTAAAAATTGTTTTCAGAGGGACGAATGGCATCATTGATATGCTATAGCCAAGCAAATTGATATTTGTAGCTCCAAAATGTATTTGTTAGACTTGATAAAGAGCCCATATTTATTTAATCCTGCTGTGGAGTATAATCCGTCTCTGTCGGAAGAATTTATTGCCAGTGTGCCGATGGTAAAAGCTGTTCTTTCGCATAAAGCTGTACTCCTCTCACGTCTTTCCCATGAAAACGCCATTGGAAATCATGAAATGTTAACTGGAAGAAAAATTGCTTGAGATAAATCTAAGCAGGGTTAGCATTTCGTCGTTATTTCGTCGTTTAAAGTTTTGGTAGCAACAAGCGTTGGTGGTGAACACTTTACGTATAACGCTAGTTCTGTTTGTTCTAAGGTTGAAAAAAATTAAGTTTGTCGTCGAGTCCTTTTACATTATTATATCAAAATCGAACAGTTCTCAAGTCTTAAAAAGGGTTGATCGCATTGGGGGTGGAGAGTGATTGGGTGTTCCCATTGCTATAGCATCAATCTTTCCGTCATATGCATTTGAACTGATATGACCCCCGACTGATATTGGATTCATTGCGGGTAACATAATGATTTATTTAACTTGCTTATATATTCCCCCAAATTTGGAGGTATGTGTGTTAATGGAACATTTGTGGTGCATTCGTGAAGTTGCTGTTTCGGTAGCTGTCCCTATGAGAAGTCAATTTCGTCGGTCATCAAACCCACCTTTGTTTGATAGAGATTTAAATTCGCTCAAAAATGCAAAGAATAGACTATTGTAGTGTCATCGCATATCGACATATGCATCCACTTTGAAGTGCAGATTCAGCATAATTCTTTGGGAAAAAGAAAACAATAATTTTGTCGCACTTCAACTGGCTGGATATTGCATTACGAAATGCAATACGATGCCAGGCGCCCTAATTAATTAATTAGTGCTTACGATAGCATTTAAGACACCTGTAAATATTAGTATAAATAGAGCATAAGAAATTGAATAAAGTTAATTGTTATCACGAAACAACTCAAAGCGTATTAATTCGCTACATGTTAACAAGCGTTCAACCCGCCTCAGATTGACATTATATAGGGACTGCTTCATGCCGATCCAATTGGCAATTCAAGAGGCAGAGAGACTTGGCGCATTGAAGCCGAGCAGTTACAGATACACGTCACATTAGACGTCACGTTGCTCCATATAAGAACACTAGTAGCAATCCTCGCAAACAAAATATTGTACCAAAGTTTTTATTTTTTTATTACACTATACAAGATTTTCGTGAAGAGCCGGTCGAATCTTAATTTATCTTACTACATTCTTGCAAATGGGCCCCTGGAGAGCCCAAAGGAAAGAATAACGAACCTTAAAGTCGTGCTGTCTACTTAACTTGAATGCTACAGCTGAACTAAGTCAGCTTGATTTATATGTGTTGCCTCGGCACTTGTAACAAAGATACAACCGAAAAATACTAAAAATAATCAGGACACAGTCTACGTGTGCAGATGATAAAAATAAGTTTATTGGATTTTAAAAATTATAATTATCTGAAATAAAACAAGAATTTTTCTAAAATACTACACAAATGAATTTTGGCTCCTTGTTGCAATATCGAACTCATTTTTTGCTCAGTTTGCAAAATATAACAACCAAAAATTATGTCATCCGAAAAGGGAGCGTAAACAAAAAAAAAAAAGAAGACAAAAAGATGACGTTCTTTGGATTGAATTGTACCAAGTACTTATTGACTGCGCTCAGTAATTAAAAGAACTGCATGAACGATCAAGCAGACATACACGTACAATTGCAAAGTACGTTAACATTTATATTTAAATGACCACTGGAATAAAATATGAGAACTAAATATAGTAATATATGAAAACAAAAAATCTATATATTATATCTAAACACATAGCCTTAATCATTTCATCCAGATTACTTATTCAAGATACATTCTCAAAGTTAAATCGCAGTTGTTAATGCACCCAAAATATTTTTGTAAACTCTAAGCAAAAAGTCACCCCATTTCCTCCATCGGTGGCCTTTAAGGGTACTCTTTCTGCTCAGGGACCTGAGACCGCGAAATTCTTCCACGGGTTGCTCAACCACACCAAATATTATGGTGTCATATATTACTATATCGAAAGATGATAGTTTTCATAGTCTAAAACAAATCAAGTAGAGTAACTCACCTGGTTTTCTTCGTCAATTCCAAAGTCTTGTGCTGATTTACCATGGCTTCTCCGATAACAGGTGTGTTTCCAGGGATTTGGAAAACTACTTTTCTTATCTGGATCCATAAAAATAGTAGTAGACGCCTAGTTGGGAACAATAGAGGCATCGCAGAACTAAGTGCGTTTCCGAAATGGTTTGAACGATCTGTTGCTGGATATTTTTGTATTGTAATTAAATTCTACATTTCTCCGTATCAACAAGCATTTCTGCAATGGAGATCTATCTCCACAAACCGTCTAGAACTGACAAAGCTTTAAGGCTTTCTGTTGTGTTTTGCAGACGAATATCGTGCGCACGGAGCTTAGTAAAGCCCCTGAGAGAAGTAATCATAGGTTACGGCTTTTTTAATTCCTATCGTCCGATTTCCCCCCGGTTATTGCAAAATGGACAGGATCGTAACTCCAAAATAGTTCATTTAGGGTGCTATTCAAGTCCTCTCAATCCGGTTAATTTACCGTATTATCTGTACGTTGAATGAATGAAGGAGCAACTAGGGCAGAGAGAAGCTTTACGTGAAGCAGGAGAGGATGGGCCACTACATGTTGATCTCTTACCATTCTCGAAAGCAACTAAACATTCAAAATAACTGAACGCTACAGACTTCGTCTAGCGTTTGTCGAACTAACTTGATGAAGACCAGCTCGCTTAACTCATACAAACCAATTTTTGTTTGCACAAAAAGGCAATACAAGTTTATGTCACGAATTCTACAGACAGAACATGTCCACCGTTCCCCGTTTGAAGGGTCCATTACAGCGTCCTGCGTCCTGCGTCCAGTCATATCGGCATACTTCGGGTGACCAATATGATTGCATAATCAAAAGGTTATGAATCGATCAAAATCCGTATCTATCTCGGCCAAACAAGATTTCTATAAACATCCCATTCTAGTAGAATGCAAAAAAAGACGGAAGAAAATCCGATAAAAATAAATAGAGAAAATTGTCTGCAAATTGCTATAAGGACATTCGAAAGGGTTAAACACAAAGAATACATACGATAGACAGCGTATATAAGAAGCAAGATAAATTGACCTTAGTTGTTGGATTAAGCAATTAACGTGAAGAAACTTTTTTCTGTGAATTTCATCAAAAAGGGTGATGAAAAGACAAAAGAAACAAAAAGTTGACATAAAATCCATGGAACCAAACACGGCACAAGTTTACGTAGCGATGAAAATAAAGTTTAACTTTACAATCAGCGACGGCGTTATCAAAAGAGGCCAGAGCGTTTGGGAAAGAATTATCACCAAGTCAACGGGTTATTTATATAAATTTTATGTGTATAAAAACACTCGCAAATATTCGTTCAGAACAACAATAAACTAAATAAAAACATTTTTTGAGATAAATTTTCATTTAAGTGATGTAACAGTTAGAAAGTAAATCTTATCCTAGTCACGTTTTTGTGACGTAGTATTCAATATTTTATATCAGCGCTCCAAGCAAAATTTATTTTACACCAAGTTAAACTACAACTTACTTATAGTCATTTGCTTGTAAATTTTATATTATTATATAAAAATTTTATATTATATATATAAATTTTATACATATATACTTATTTTATATTCTCTAGTCTATTCTAAATTCGTGTTCTACTCTCCAAGCGTTTTTATTTAACACCAATCATTAATAAGAAAAACTTTAACTCTCTCGACATGGCTTCAGGTATATTTAATTTACATTTAGTTTCTTACATTCCCTTCTCCAGGCGTTGTGATTTAATACTCAGGTTAAAGGAGTTGCTAAAAAAGGGTAATCCGCTACTTAGCAGCGGCTGCCGTTTTACGTGAAATATTCAAATTATCTATTTTCTAAAAGCCTTATTCTGTCGATTTCTGAGGATGCTTCATTACTACAAGGCTTTTTCAGAGATAGCTTTATATAGCCGACTTAATTCGATTTGCGTTTGACCAGTTTTAAATATTGGGTCCCATATACATTAGGATCTATTCTACCGTACTGCGTTGCATCTTTTGGAAATGGTGTTAATTCTATAAATATCATCTTTTCTAACTTATAATCCTATTGATGGAATATGGTTTTCGTGTAATTGATCATGTATGTGGTACCATATACAAGCCAAATGGATACATCGATGTTAGATCATAGCATTATTTTGGCTCCAGCAAATATGTCTAGCGACTTAGGTATATCGCTGATCCGATTGATGTTAGCTAGTTGCCTTAGTTAGATTAAGGTTACCTGTTTTTCGTGTCGTGTCGATGCCCTTGCGAATATATTTACTTACACCTAAAACTGAGCTAAAATAAATTAACAGCCGAATTCAATTGACTCTTACAAGTAAGTCTTATAGTAACTGTTATTAAAAGCTGGTATAAAATATATAAGAAAAAATAAAGAAAAAAAAAATAATTAAGTAATAATTCATGTATTATATAAATAAATTAGAAATAAAACAAGCAAGAAAGTTATATTCGGCGGAGGCCGAATGTCGCATACTCACCACCATGTTTTCCAGGTTTTATTTGACATCCATATTATTAAGGTAGTAGCGGTGTCTACCATATTAATTATAAAAGTAACCCATTTTTAGGCAGATTGTATATCTTTATTTAAGTAGTGTACAAAACGTTTGTAAACATTTGTTTGCCTTATGAGGAACGAGCAAAAATCCAAAAAAAAGGAGTTGCGTTCAGTTTTCCCTCCACTGCGCGCTTCCGCTTCGACCGATTTATTTTTTTTTTAATACCAACCCGCGTGCAGATGTTTCTATCAAATTTGAAAGCGACATTTTCATTTTTGCGACCAGGAAAGTGCCAACAACACACACAACATGGACACACAGACACGTAGATTGACAGACATGGCTAAATGGCACAGCTTCACGCTGATCTATATTCTTTGTAGTGTCTCTGAAGCTTTCTTTTGGATATTACATACATTATGGAAAAAAACAAAATGAGTAAACCCCCGTCTTACAGTGATGGGTACAAAAAGCATGTACACAACCAGCACAGAGGCACACCGGCAACCAGTACAGAATCAACTTGGAAGCGAACTCCTAAGCGGATGCAAACATGCAAAAACTTGAGAATCGATAACAATAAACAACACCAGTTAATTTTCGAATCATAATGAAATGTTAAGATTGCAAATTAGTTTAAATACGACATATGCAAATCGCACATATTAACCATAGTTGTTTTGATAGACTTTAAAGAGTCCGATGTTGACATTACGTGAAAGACATCATTTAGGTTTCTACAAACAACACTGAGCGGTTCATAATTATGTTTACATTGACTAAGCGTAAGGAAAATAAAGTGCCTAGAAAAGCGATTAGGAACATTAAAGCTTATCTCATCACGTAATGTGGACGAATCGATAGTACCATTAATTAGGCAGGGAACTCCAAGAATAATTCGACGTGTCTCGGGTGATGGTAAGAATAACAGAAGCAACTTTTTTTATAAGGGGATAGAGGTACCAACCCATATTCCTAAAGGGTAAAGAACAAGAATTGCTTTTGAACAGATTCAATTAAATCTACGTAACACCTATAGGACGACGCAACAGAGGCATGTTTAAGTATTGGTCTAACTAAGCATGCACAGACTTTTTGTAATGTGCCCTTTGGCACCCTTGGAATCATCTCTTAATGAAACCTAGCGCGGACCTAGCCTTACTAAAAGGGAATTCGATGTGCAATGTAAAATGAATTTGGGTTTTCCAGCATGTGCGAATCATTGAATGACTTTCCTGTTGAGGAAGAAAGATTTTCCATTTTATTAGATTTGATTTGATAAAATTTAACGAGCATCATGTAACCAAATTATTTAAATCAAGTTGTAGCTGATACGAATCTGATTCCAAGGAGAAGGAATAAAACGATTTAACGTCGTCAGCGTGCATTAAGATCTGGCTCGATTTAAACATCAAGGGGAGAACATTAATGTATAAAGTAAATAAAAGGGTCCCTAAGTGAAGGACGATAGATGGCAGGGGAAATTCATGCGAGATGATGAAGTTAAGTAGAACTGTGAAGAGCTTATCCATTTCATTAAGTATGGAGGAAAGCCAGAGGCCTGGACTTGGAAGATCAATAAGCTAAGTCTGGACTGGACTGGAAGAACTGGCATATAGTTCTTTCTGATCTGAAGTGATCAAGCACGTTTCCCTTGTGTCAAGATACTTTTCAGTTGTTGATTACACATGTAGACATTTATCGATAAAAAATTTACTACAACGCAATATGCCATGCTTTTAGTTATCCGATTCTTAGAGCATTTAAAATATCAATAAATGGGGCTTTTCCCTTTGCTCCACATTATGGTTCAGTTTGACTAATGTGAGTATCCGCTATATATGCGATTCTATTTGAAGTCTGTTCTACTCAATAAATACATGAATTCTTCGTACTGATAGCAATTGCGTTGGTTCGCTGAATGATATAATATTGATGCAACTGAAGTGCGGAACATAACTTTTGCGCTGGTCTTTTATACGACTTCATTGGCGTGCTGCTTTGGTTTCTGTAAGTTACTGTTGGTGTGCTGGTACTTAAACTAATACAAGTATAATCAGGTTAGTGCTGCATACATAACTCTTTTAAAGAAAAAAAATATATAGCATAGCGGAGATGATCGTAAATTATTTGACTTGTATAGCAGGTAGCTTGAACTTAAGAATATACAAATGTAGGCATGCAAATAAAAGTAACTATATAAAGGATATGCAGTTTAACCTACTTTGGATAACTACATATATAAAAACATATAAAGGAAAAAGGATTAATTGCCATAGTGGCGACGATAAAGTAGCTAAGCAGAGATTATTTGAAAAGGTGCATATGAACCGTATAATGTATGATGGATCGTAAATTAATTAATTAAGATGTCAACTGCTGGTTCATAAGAAAATATTTACACTGCATTCATGTGTGTAATTTATTTGGAATTTAATACATATATTTGAAAACAAGTTTAATGTCTATAATTAGGAATATGCACGGACGGATTAAACGACAGTGGGGTCGGAAGGCAAAGTGTATGTAATGGAGAGGATGGATTACGCGATAACAAAAACGGAAAACTGAGTATAATGATGGTAACCAATAAAAAATAAGCTATTGTATACGTGAAGTTGTCCAATATTGTATATCATTATTTAATAATTATAGGGTAGGGAAGAGCTATTTGTAAGCTATACGGTAACGAAACAATTGCTTCGTTAAAAGCCGCTACAACACATTTGTAGCCAAAAAGGTAATTACGTTAATTGAAGAATAATATCGCGCGTTATTTTCGGAAATTTTTCCAAAAAAATGAGAGTGCTAAAGATGATGGGTTGAAGTACGTGTATATTAAATTTAAGCCAGAAAATCAAGGTGGTCAAAAGTTTTGTAATTTTACACTATGGGAGCTAGTGCCACATATAACGAATTCTTACAAAGGATGTCGCAGTATATTCATTCTGGTTGGTCTAGTAAATGTAAGAGTAAGAAATCGAAACTTATTTTCGTGAAAGAACATAATTCTACGCACAATTGTGTGTTTTTCGGGAATATCGAACACTGAGTCGGAAAAGACGATTTAGGAGCGTTTTTAGAGGCGTCGTACATGATAAATATACATGATAAAATGAAGTGATAACCATGTTTAGTGGCTTGTGTTAACCCACCCAAGCAAGTTTAAATATGTGGCCATTATCGGATGAAGCGTGTTCACAAAGACGAATAATGGAAAATTAAATAAAGAGAAAAAACAAAGACACTTTAAGCAAAAATCAGGTCCATCGTCCGAGATGTACCTCTTAAGATTAAGAAAAGCACAATAGCAATTTTGTACAGATATTTCCTAATATTTTTTGTTTTCTATGTGAATTGTTACTATACTTTTGGTATTATGAGTGAAGCCCTAATTTACGAATTGATAGAATATATTCTAAATATTTGTCCATATGTACCTACAAATTATCTGTCAAAATTCATTCTCTTTATTTCTGTACACATCAATCCAATCTTAAACGCGTTCTCCTTTTTCCCTTCTTTACTAATTAATTTTTAAATAATGGAAAATTTTGTCTCCCTGTCAAGTGCAACAGCTTATGGGCTTGGGAAATACTATGGCTGGTATAGATTAAAATCAAATTCTATACTTCAATGGGAATATAATGGTAATGGTGTAACATTTGGCAAATTTCGATTTATATTAAAACTACATTTGAATTGTCTAAGATTGGTAGATACACTTATCAGTGATCCGCCAAGGGATGGAAAGAGGAATTTTTGAAGGCAAAAGACAAATTAGTGATTTTCGTACCTTCGGTACTTGTTGGAAGAACGACAAGGGAGATGTGTGAAAGTTTGCAGTCTGTTTTTGCCAAGAAGAGTGTGGTGAATCAAGTACTAACAAAAAGAAATGGATGAAATTAAAAATAGCGTTGAGGCGAGCGACTTTTCTTCTGAATTCCAGATAAATATGACCTAATGAAAATAGCGTTACAAAATGTAGATAGCGGAAACAGCATATATGGTGAAGGGAAAATGTGTAAGAAGTACAATATGTGTAAAAATGTATTTTTTATCTTTTAACGTAGCCATTCGCGCAACGCAAAAATCGCGGAATGCTAGGAATGCTGTGTTGTAGATTTATGAATAAGGAATAATATGAAAGAATTTCTTATTAGAAACTTTTAATTTTCTCAATTGTGCTCTTTATTATTTACACGCTTCTTATATAGCAAAATAGAATGTTAAAAATGCTTGTGTTGACATAAAATAATGCTAGTGTTGAGATTAAATGTAACCTGAGCTATGTCTGTAAATAAACGCTTATAAAAAAATTAAAACGTTAGTATTATGATGAATGTGTATGCTAATGTTTTTTAAAATTAAAATACAAAATTAATGCGTAAGGGTAGATAACGGATTAGGACGGAGCGATAATGCTACAACAAACGGAAAAATGTACATGCACGCAAAATAACTCACCTCACATTTTATTTGGACTATTCTCAACTTTTTGGTTTGTGAAACGTTTTTCATATTGTGCGGGCTTACGAAAATAAATGTGGGTTCCGTCAACGCATCCAATCACTTCAATAAAAATAAGCAATATTTCAACGATAGTTTGTTGTACAACAACGCGTCATAAAATCATAAAGAACACAACAAGAAGGCACTCGCTACAATCATTCCTAAAATGTATTCAAAAACTTCTTTTGGCAATATCGCGTCTAGGTGTAACAATATCTATGTTTTAATTGATGGTTTTGGAAAATATGTGAAATCCTTTGCTCTTTTTCCCGTAGGAGCTTCCACGACTCCTTTTTCAATATCGATATTCCCTATTGCGAAATAACGTAATATGAGCAAAGGGACCATTGCGCCTGATGTATATATATATATATATATATATACCCCAACCTTATTTGATTATTTAATAAAACGATTTTACTTATCTTTCACCTTGAATGTCATACCTTCAAATGAGCTTGATTTTTCAATTAGTCGATGTTCTCCATTCACCTTACCAGAAAATATTTAACATCCTTAGCGTATCCATGGAATTAATGTCATCAGGCCCAATTCGTATAAGTCTAGTCATAGTTAGCCAGAGTTTTCTTTAAATTAGACTGATATCAATTTATTTAAAAGCCCAGTGACACACATTAAAGTAAATCAACGTCTTATTGTCATAGATATTCTGGCACAATGTTGCAATATTCTCATCACTGCCTAGGTCCCAACTTGTTCTCCATACAGTCTGGTTTAACCCTAGGTTAAAATTGAATTGTTAAAACTAAACTGTTTAAAAAGTACATTAAAAATCCATCGTTCTCTCAATTATGGTATTTTCTCAACGCAGCCGCGAGTATTATTCCAGGTATCTTCTTAAGATAAAGCTGCTCTCATGTGTTTATCGTTTCAAATTTGTTTAGGTAAACAAGTGAATTTAAACTATAGACAACTTTTTGTCTAGGATGCGCGACTCATTTCTAACTACGACCCTGGGAAGCACATCGTAGCTTAGTTGGTTGCGGTAATACGTCGTTCGATCACAATTGAAATAATTTAATTACAATGCACTCATTCAATTCTATGACATCAAATCAAAAGAAATGTAAGGAGCTTCAAGATCGAATTTTTTCATAGGAGAATGTATTACTAATTCCAATAAGTTGGGGAATATGGACTGGTTTCTTCAGCTAGGCTATTTAGTTGATCATAAACAATATACATATTCAACATTTTTTCCATAAATTGAAATCAAATACGTGAAGAAAAGATAATATTTGAGCTTGGCACGAACTATACTATGCCATGTTAATTCAATTATATTTTCAAAAAACTGTTCTTGTTGCTTGCACTAACAAATTTAAGACGGAATCCACTTATCTCCCTGCCATCGTATGAAAGAAAGTTACCACTTACATCTTTACCTTCACGAGAGACGTACGCCAGTGTTAGTCGTAATCTTCATGGTAAAGTTGAGAAATGATGTGACTGACTCTCCCGTTTTTATACATAAAATCGACTTTAATGCTTTTATCTGCCCACCAAGTAATTTCTTTTTGTAAAACTTAGCCAATGCTGGTCGCACTATGAACTTTTTAACCCGCTAATAGGCCCCTACAAAAACGCAAATGAGGTTTATACACTTATGTCTTCACAGAATATCGATGGGTTTCATTAAAACCACTCATTAAAACCACACCAATGCACACCTGTGCATTGCCGACGTCATAAAGCTGCTAAAATATAAAATCCTCATCAGGCTACCATTTGCTAACATACAAACTAATGTTAATTTTTGCTCATTTGTGGTATGTTAACACTAATTAATTGTTCATGAGATGCTTGTATAAACATACTAATTTCGTAGTTTGAAGATTTTTTTTCGTTAATTTTATTTGTGCTAATACCAGCTGTAATTGAACTGAATCTTTACAGTAGCTAAATTCTTTACGTGCGATTGAAAAAAGAACAAATAAATAAACAGACGTAAGTAAATTAACTAGCTTTCTTAATTTTCACAATAACAAAAAACACGTGCAATTTTCATAAAATATCAATAATAATTACAGGAATCTCAAGAGCTACCAAACCAAACTATACGAAACTCTTTTTCTATTCCACACTCTGATGAAAATAAAATTATTAACGATAGTTTAGCATTATTGCGTTGATCTATCTTATTTTATTTTACTTATTGTTATTTAGTCTAACTTGTGCAAGTCTTCCATATTACAAAACTCTACTCTAATTCGACTAATCTAGTTTAGAAAAACTACAGCAGTAAGCAATAACTTGCACTATATATTAACCTTGATTTGTCAAATACACTAGCGTAAGCACAAGTAATTTTACCTATAAGCAATGGTCAAAGGATCAGTAGTCAATAAAACATCATCAATAAAGCGAAACATAAAAAAAAAGTTAGCAAACTAATTTATCGTGTTTTACTACGATAGTATTGCCAACGCTAATAAAGCGTTAGCAATTTCTCCAAAGCCGACACAAATCGTAATTCAATGCGTATATAACATAAAACGGACGATACCGAATTTTTCATCCGAATTTTCATTTTGCTTATGAGTTTAACTCCAAAACTCTCAAAGCCGATCAAATAAAAATACTTATGAAATCAGTCTGTATATTCATATTTTCGTCATAAATGTTGGCTTTGCGATCGCTTTGGGCATGCAAAGTGTGCCGGCATTATAGGCCGTACTGCTGACGCAGTCATTCCTCCAAATCATCCTTCCAAAGGATTACGTTGGTCATGTCCCGACTGTAGAAAGCGGGACATCGACTTCTACAGACTGTTCACGGAGACGAAAAATGATTTTTCAAAATTAAGTAAAAATCTCGGCTCCATGTGGAAAATGTTTGAGGAAATTAAGTCTAGGTTTGATGAGTGTCGATACAGTGAGCACCTATCTCCTTCCCAGGCCTCCAAAATAGCAACTCGTAGCGTAGGGACGTCACCTCTGATCCCCTCTAAACCTGACTCGCTGATACAAGTTAGTGCTCCTTCTAACTCCACGTCGAAAGTCATCGTTTCCGACACTGTCGATTTGGTCGATAACAAAATTGTTACAAACAAGTCGGCAAGTCCGTCCGCTTTAAGCTATGCTGAGGTGGCAAGGGAATCTCCTCCCAGCGCCGTCGCTCGTTCTAATCAGACGTCATCACCTAAAAATAATAATAAGAATGTGCAAAGTAAGTCCGCTTCTCCTCCGTGCTGTTCGAGTGTGAACACTAGTTACCAAACTGGGCATGTCGCTCAAGCTTCTCGCACAAGCGTGTCAATATTTTCTCCTTCTCATAACTCCCAAGCCGTAAACCCTACAATTCCAAGTAGTGATGATATTTGCTTGACGGCAGTTCCTCCTAGGAAGGCATTATTTGTGTCAAGACTGGCACCGGAAACATCGGTAGATAATATAAAAAGCTATCTGGCGGCGAAAGCCCCATCTGTCAACTTCAAGCGCGTTAGCATTTTCAAATTGGCTCCTTCTCAACCGAGAGCAATTCGGATATCTCCATATTTAAGAATCAGGCTGCCCTCATTTGTGAAGTGGCCAAGCAGTCTAGGCCCACCGATTTTGTCGTTGTGTTGGGAGATATCAACTTGCCTCAAGTCACTTGGTGTAACAGTGATAATTCTGCCTGTTTAATTCCTTCTTCAACATCTGTAAGAGGTATAGTGTTCTTGAATGAATTACTTGACCATAATTTAGGTCAATATAACTGTACCTTTAATTGTAATGGTAGACTGCTTGATCTTTGCTTTGCCGATTTGCCTGAGATTACTGTAAATCGTTGTCCACCTTTTAGTTTACCTGATGATCCTTATCATTCAACAATGTGCATTTCCTTTCATTACAAGTATGACGGTTAGTTGAACGGCCTTAATAGTCCTAACCCAACCTTTTCCAGCAAATATTATGATTTTCATAAGACCAATATAGTATTGATAAAATATTGTTACGAAAATCCCAAATCCAGTTAATGCTTACTAGTCGATTTTCGAAAGTAATAAATTCCCTAGGCATATTCGCGGCGCTTCATGCAGCTGCCGGCCGACGAAAGAGATTAACAGGAAATCAGTCAGGTAAAAGCCCAGGTGCAAATGCGCGGCGCGCCATACAGCTGCAGGCCAAGGAAAACGATTAGCAGAAACCAGGTTAACGGATTAAAAATGAAGCCATGAAGTTAGGTGATCGTAACATGCTGGTAAAA